>JAFHAW010000156.1:0-34694 GCA_019022515.1 Quercus aquifolioides | reverse complement strand
CCTTGTTCTTGGAGTTGATAACTCTGTAAGGTCCTTCCCAGTTTGGTCCCAGCTTCCCATGGGCCGGGTTTTTGGTGGCCAAAGAAACCCTTTTAAGGACGAGATCCCCAATGCTGAAGCATCTGGGTTTCACCATGGCATCATGTTGCTTCGCCATGAGATTTTTGTACCTTGCTGTTCTTTGCTCTGCGTCCATTCTTACCTCATCTATGAGATCGAGGTTAAGACGAAGCTGTTCGTTGTTTTCCTCATCTTGATACTTCATCACCCTATGGCTGGCCATATGCACTTCTACAGGTATGACTACTTCGCTCCCATAAGCCAGTTTGAAAGGAGTCTCTCCTGTGGGAGTCCTTACTGTTGTTTTGTAAGCCTACAAAACACCTGGTAACTCATCCGGCCATATTCCCTTCGCCCCCTCAAGTCGAGTCTTGATGATTTTCAACAATGATCGGTTTGCTACTTCTGCTTGTCCGTTAGCCTGTGGGTGGGAGGGTGAGGAATAATGATTCTTGATTCCAAGTTGTTCACAGAATTCTCTGAAAGGGTGTGTTATCAAACTGTCGTCCATTGTCAAATACTAGTACTCTTGGTACTCCAAATCTGCATACAATGCTTTTCCAGACAAAGTTTTTGACATTTTGTTGTGTAATTTTCACTAAGGGTTCAGCTTCCACCCATTTAGTGAAATAATCTATCCCCACCACTAAGAATTTCATCTGTCTGGTTCCAGTTGGAAAGGGGCCCAAAATATCCAAACCCCACTGTGCAAAAGGCCAAGGGGCCATCATTGGGGTGAGGTATTCTGAAGGCTGTTTAGGAATATTACTGAAATGTTGACATTGGTCACATACCTTAACATATGCCTTAGCATCAGCTTGGACGGTTGGCCAATAATACCTTGCACGGATGACCTTGTGGACGAGTGATCTGGCTCCTGAGTGATTACCACATGCTCCTTCATGAACTTCCTTCAATACGTAATTTGCTTCGTCTGGAGCTAAGCACCTCAGGTATGGTTGTGAAAAACCTCTTTTGTACAGCACTTCGTCCATAAGGATGTACCTGGCTGATTTAACTCTAAGCTTCCTGGCTTCGTCCTTCCCTTCTGGAAGCCTTCCGTCCTTCAGGTATAACACTATCGGGGTCATCTAATTCTCTTCACCTTCTATCTGCAACATTTCTGGGAGGTCTATGCTTGGCATGTATTGTACTTCAAATTCACCCATTGCTTCGCTCGTGGAGGCTTCCTTCGCTAGAGTATCTGCTTCCATGTTCTCTTCCCTTGGGATTTGAACAAAATCAGCTTCTTTGAATTTCTTCATAAGGCGTACTACCTTCTTCAAATACCTCTTCATTCTATCTTCCTTGGCTTCACACGTCCCATTTACTTGGCCTATGACCAACTGAGAGTCTCCTAAGACAAGTATTGAATTTGATTCCACCGATTTAGCCAATTCCAACCCTTTAAGAAGGGCTTCATACTCTGCTTCATTATTGGTCGTTTGGTACTGCAAGCGAACTTTGTGCTCCAGTTTATCTCCTTCTGGTGACTGCAAAACAACTCTTATACCTCCTGCATACAGTGTAGATGATCCATCTACATGGACGACCCATTTTTTATTGTCTTCTTTTTCATCCAAGTCCTCATAACTTGGAGTGAATTCTGCAATGAAATCTGCCAGGGCTTGAGCTTTTATTGCATTCTTCGGTTGGTACCGAATGTCAAACTCACTGAGCTCAACTGCCCATTGAATTAGTCGTCCTGCAGCTTCAAGTTTGTTCATTGCCTTCTTGAGTGGATGATCAGTCATGACATTGATGACATGACCTTGGAAGTAGTGTCTTAACTTCCTAGAAGCTGTTATTAGTGTGAAGGCTAACTTTTCTATCACTGGGTACCTTCCTTCTGCCCCTCTCAGTGCCCGGCTAGTATAATACACAGGCTTCTGCACCTTTTCTTCCTCCCTGATCAACGCTGAACTCACGGCATGTGGGGACACTGCTAAGTATAGATATAGTTCTTCTCCTAGCACGAACGGACTTAGCAATGAGGCCGCGGTAAGATAGTGCTTTAAGTCCTGGAAGGCCCTCTGACACTCGTCCGTCCATTCAAATGCCTTCCTGAGAATTTTGAAAAAGGGTAAACACTTGTCAGTGGCTTTTGAGACGAACCTGTTCAGAGTTGCAACTCGTCCAGTTAGGGATTGGACTTCCTTGATGTTCTTCGGTGGTTCCATGTTTAATATGGCTTGGATCTTGTCCGGATTTGCCTTAATTCCTCTCTCTGAAACCATGAATCCTAGAAACTTTCCTGACGATACTCCGAATGCACATTTACTTGGGTTCAGCTTCATCTTGTATCGCCTAAGTGTTTCAAAGGTTTCCTGAAGATCGTCCAAGTGGCTTCCTTCGTCTAAGCTCTTCACAAGCATGTCGTCCACGTACACCTCCACATTCCGTCCTATCTGTGGACGAAACATGTGATTCACCAACCTTTGATAAGTTGCCTCTGCGTTCTTTAGACCGAAGGGCATCACCTTGTAACAAAACAAACCTTGACTGGTAATAAAAGATGTCTTTTCTTGGTCTGCCTCATCCATCTTTATCTGATTATATCCTGAGAATGCGTCCATGAAGCTCAACAGTTGATGGCCAGCTGTTGAATCAACCAGTTGATCAATACGTGGCAAAGGATAACTATCCTTAGGGCAAGCCTTGTTCAAGTCAGTGAAGTCAACGCACATCCTCCACTTGCCATTTGCCTTCTTCACCATCACTACATTTGCCAACCAATCCGGGTAATAGACTTCCCGGATGAACTGTGTTGTGGTTAGTTTCTGAACCTCTTCCTTGATAGCCTTCTCTCGTTCAGGGGCGAAGACCCTCTTCTTTTGACGAATAGGCTTAGAAGATGGGGACACGTTTAGTCAATGAGTGATTACACTTGGATCAATGCCAGGCATGTCGTCATGACTCCATGCAAAAACATCGGCATTCTTCTTTAGAAACTGGACGAGGTCTTCTTTCGCCTTCTCCTTCATACTTGTTCCAATTCTGGTGAACTTCTCAGGATCATTTTCTTGTAATGAAACATCTTCCAATACTTCAGTCGGTTCTGCAACAATTCTTCTTTCTTCTATATTCATAGTCTGCATCTGCTCGTCCACAGCCAACATGGCTAGATAACACTCTCTGGCTACCAACTGATCTCCTTGTGCTTGTCCAATCCCGCACTCTGTAGGAAATTTGACTGATAGATGGTAGGTAGATGTTACCGCCTTCCAACTGTTTAAAGTTGGTCTTCCAATGATGGCATTGTATGAGGATGAACAATCCACCACAAGAAAATTTACTTCCTTAGTTATCTGCTGCGGGTATGACCCTACCACTACAGGCAAGGTAATGGTACCTACGGGCTGCACTTTCATTCCTCCAAATCCTATCAGTGGTGAACATGCTGGACGAAGTTAATCTCGTCCAAGCCTCATCTACTGGAAGGCAGGATAATACAATATATCCACTGAGCTTCCATTATCCACCAACACCCTCCTAGTTCTGTAATCTGCTATGAGTAAGGTAATGACAATTGCATCGTCATGTGGATGATGAATTCTCTAAGCTTCTTCATCAGTGAAAGAAATGGTTGGTTCGTTCGTCCCCCTCATCCTTGGGGATCGTCCAGAGAGTTGGACATTTTGCACCACTTTGATATACGTCTTCTTTGATCTAGAAGATTGTCCTTTAGAAGTCCCTCCAATGATAACCCTTATTTCTCCGAGTGGGGGTCATGATGACTCTTCCATCTTTGCTTTCAATTTTTCATCTTTATGATCCCTTCCAACGAAATGCCTCAACTTTCCTTGTCTAATGAGATTCTCAATCTGCTGCTTCAAGTCATAACACTCGTCCGTGTCATGCCCATGATCTCTATGAAAGCGACAATATTTATTCTTATTGTGCTTGTTAGGATCTCCTTTCATCTTCTCTGGCCACTTCAAGGAAGGATCATCCTTGATTTGCATGAGCACCTGATCGAGTGGGGCATTCAAGGGTGTGTAATTCTGATTCCTTGCTGATGGGCCTGCCTTCCTGTTATCTCTGTCTCGATCCTTTTTCTCTTCCGTTCGTCCATTCTTTGGACGAGGCCCTTATTCAGAGTGACGCGTGGGGTTGACTTCCATTCTCTCAGCTCTCTTCCTCTTCTTAGCTATGATTGTGTCTTCCGCGTTCATAAAGTTTTGGGCTGAATAGACGAGTTCAGCCATGGACTGGGACTCTTTTTCATACAGCTTGTGAATGAATAAGTCAGAGTTAACCCCATTGTGGAAGGCTGCCAATAGTAGCTTGTCGTCCACCTCGTCTACTGTCAGGGCTTCCCTGTTGAAGCGTGTGATGAAGGAACGCAGGCTTTCATTCTCTCCTTGCTCTATGGTTAATAAGCTGGACGAGGAACGCTTGTGCCTCTGTCCCCCAATGAAATTATTGACAAATAATTTACTTAACTCCTCGAAAGAACTTACAGAATTCGGGGGTATTTTGCTGAACCACACTCGCGCTGGTCCTTTAAGGGTGGTAGGGAAGGCTCTGCACATAATTTCGTCTGGAACCCCTTGGAGATGCATTGTGGTCTTGAAAGTAGCGATATGATCAAAAGGATCACGCGCTCCATCATATGAATCCAGGGAAGGCATTTTGAACTTCGGCGGTAAGGGATGCCCATTGATGGAAGCCATGAAAGGGGAATCTGTTCGGTGAACCAAATCCTCTACGGGATTTGCCCTTCTCATGTTCTCCTTCATCTCGTCCATAACCTTCCTCATCTGATCCATTTC
Organism: Quercus aquifolioides; assembly: GCA_019022515.1. Classification (NCBI taxonomy): domain Eukaryota; kingdom Viridiplantae; phylum Streptophyta; class Magnoliopsida; order Fagales; family Fagaceae; genus Quercus; species Quercus aquifolioides. The sequence continues at coordinate 29,859 of JAFHAW010000156.1, read as the reverse complement.
CTTCTCCAAATGTGGCACCCTTCGCGAAGTGGTGCCTCTTGATTGAGTCTCGGGCTTAGCATGTCCCCTTCTATCTTCTTGGCTCTGGGATTGTCTCTCAGCATGTCCTTCACGGCGCTGCCTCTCTATCTCCCTAGTCAATTCTTGATTCTGGCGAGTTAACTCCGCCATAGCGGCCGCCATGGATTGCATGAGTTGGATGGAAGGCGACTGCATGACAGGCGCTGATTGATCTCTGTGGGGATGGCTGGAAGCATCACTACTCTCTTGGTGGCCTGGGCTAGTGGCTCTTGATCTAGTCCGAACCATACAGCCTTTTGTCGGAGAAAGAAACTGCCAAACTCGAAGTTTTCTTTCCCACAGACGGCGCCAACTGATGATGAACAGAATCAGTAGGCTGGATAACTCGGCTTCGATGGGCTGAAAGTGGTAGCGAAGGCCTGAAAAATAAACAAAATATCAAAGGAGACCGGGGTGGACCGGCCTAAGACCCTCCGATGACTAAGTTAGTATCTTCTCACGAATGGAGTTCTAACTGTATTGGGAGTAAAAATCTCAGTATCTCATACCTTTGCCTGATTCAGACCGGTCCTTATATAGGAAACCTTGGGGCAGTTATTTGGTTTAGTAACTTCCCCAAGATTCATGGAAGTCCGAAATTACGGAAATAACTTCCCCAACGGCTATAGAAGTAGTAACCGCTGATGGAAGTTACATACTTAGGAGAAATTGCTGGCGATGAACACGGGTTGATTAACCGCTCCAGAATTTGCTAAGTGTTACGTGGTCGTCCATGTGCAATGCCCATGGACGACCCTTTGTTAGACTGTTGTGTGGTCGTCCATGCGCTTTGCACAAGGACGACTCTTCCGACCTGATTCCCTGAGGTTTATTCAACTGATCAATACTCAGGGACGACACATCTGGACGAATCAGAGACGGTCTGGCCATTTGGCTAACTGGTGATCATGGACGACTTTTCTGGACGAACCATAGATGGTAATTTTCGTTATCCCATCAATATATATATATATATATATTTTTTTTTTTTTTCTTAAGAACTATAATTAATGGGTAAGTTCAAAACTACTAATTCATTCTTCAAGGAAAGAAAGATGGTATTTCAGAAAATAATACATTTTTTCTGAGAAATTCTATTCTAATTCAATAATTAATGACTTTAGCTCTCTAAAAGAGTGTAGGTTACAATTTTGAATAAAAATACTTAACTATTATATTATTTGTTTTTGAGTATAGATACCAAATATTTTTGTCAGTCTTGTCTCATGATCATTTACATTTCATAAATACACTTTTTGTAGTACATATTGAGTTATAAAATACTTAACTTATATATTGAATTGTGTTGACTTTACAATATTAATTTAGACTATTGTACATAGCATGGATATAATTAATATATAGAGGGAAAAAAATTTAATTATCTCATATTTTTTTATTCGCCCTCCCAATAGATAAATTTATGACTCTACCACTCCTCACACTTGTCAAGTGCATAGGATGTTGATCAAATGTAAACCTATTACATACCAGCTCATAAGAGGTTCAATGAGGCTGGAGATAACATGCCAAGCCTCTTTCCTCAATCTTGAATTGCTAGAGCTTACTAAACATACTCTTAGACCTTCCAAACCAAGAATTCTTGGGTTTCTTATAAAGATTGATGAGCTTAGCTTACGAACTCGTGGTTTTGTGATGCTTTTTCTTTGGAAAAGTCATGTGTAGATGAGAGAAATAGCAAGTTTTAGGTCCTTTTAGGAGTTTCAGCCATAGCTCCTCCAAGCTTTGGTCAAAACTCTAATACAAATAGGGCTGCTTTTTGCTTTCACAATGTGTTGAAAAGTTATGAAAAAGAAAAAGAAAAAAAAGATTGATATTGTCTTTTTCCATGAACTAGCAGCAAGAGACTTGTTAGTGAAAATGGGTTATTTATATCCTTTTTTTTTTCTTTTTCTTTTTTATCCTATAGTGTAATGGATTTTAATTTTAATCTTTTATTGTTGAATAAAAAAAAAAAGGTCTCTGGCGTGGATTCATCAACTCCATGCCATGTGATGGTAAGGGTAATACTAAGTCTATCACTAGAGCTTTGATGAGTTATTGTTTGTTTGGTTAGCTTTTATAGTCTGTTTGGTTGGATGAGTGGAAAAGTGGGAGAATAGAAAATGGAGAGAGAATAGAAAAGTGCGAGAATAGAAAAGATTTAGTTTTTTCTCATATGTGTTTGGTTGGGAGAGTAGAAAAGTGGAGGGATGAAAAACTCTTTTATTCGATTGAGAAAAAAAAAATGTGAGGATAGAAAATAGAGTTTGTATAAATTAACCATTATATCCAACTTAGGGGGAAAAAAAATTACATTATATTTTTATTAAAAATTTATGTATGAATGATTACTTCGTTAAAAATAAAATAATATAAAAGGATAAGAAGTTCAAGAACCCAAAACTTTTTTTCAAAAAAAAAAAAAAAGAGATAAGGACCAAGTTGACCAGCACACAACTCCAATATATATATATATATATATATATATATATATATTTTGAAAACCACATATAAGATGTCAACTTTGAGGGGGTAAATGTGTAATTCAAGAGATAAGTCCCTCTTTTCTCTCTTTTCTTCTCAGTTTTTCTCCCAAATCGAGAGGATAAAAATTTGTTTTCTACCCTTTGGGCTTTCTCTCCTAAACCAAATAAGGGAAAACATCATTTTCTCCCTTGTATTCCATTCTCCCATGTTTTTCTTTCTCCCTTTTTTATCTCTTCTATTATCACTCCAACCAAACAGAGCCTTAGTGGACTTAGACGCTGTTGCTCTTCTTCTCTCTTTTATTCTTCTTTATCCCATTTTCCCCTTTGTTTTTTACCGAGTGGGATAGGCTTTCCCTTTTTTATACTTGAAAGTTGAAATGGAGTTTGGGCTATGAAACCTTAATGGATTGAATGACCTATTAAATTTTTTGATGGGCCAGTTAATCTTTTGGGTGTCCATTTTGCCTGGGAGAGACTTTTGGGTTTTGACAAGGTTTTATAGATTTTTCAGGCCTCCAAGCCTAGTTCCTGTACCAAGGATATTTGGGCTTTTATGCCCGCCCGATGTCATAACTAGATTTTGGGCTTACAGTCCATCCCATGTAGTGACCAATTTCAGCCAATATTTTAGAAAATTGGTATTCCTTTGGACAAATGGCCAATTAGTGTAGACCGAGGAATGCATTTTGGGCTTTCTGTTTTTTTTTTTTTTAGGCATTTTGTAGACTATTTTTTTGCGTACCGGGCCTTTTGTAGACTTGGTCCATGATTCCAAATTGCATTATATTAAGAAATTTTAGCTGGTGTTTTTACTGATGTGGCGCAGGCTTTTCAATAAGATAATGTTGCCACATGGTTTATGAAAAAGAAAAAAACCTGAACAACACCGTCATGATTTATCACAAAAAAAATAACCTGAACAACAGATCTTATCATGATTTCCATGATAAGATCTACATGGCGAAGCAGCAGGCCCTTTTTTTGTTGTAACCTAAGCGTGAAGCATATTCCATCAATTCAATAAATAAATAAAATTGTTGCAATATGTTTGCCAATGGAGATGTTGTAGACATGCATTACAACCAAGAAAGGTTTATGTAGTACACCAAGTGAGATCACGATAATAATTGAGGCAATATATAATCCAAATACTCCTGTTGAATCATATCATAGGACATAGATGCCTTCTGTGTGATGCCATAGGAGGCATTGTCACATACAATGTCATGAAATGAAGAATTCGGCAGACAAATACTAATTTTTATATGAGTGTATACGCATGCATGTATATACTTGGTACATATCTATTATATCTTGCTTCTAGACCTAGGTACTTAATTTAGTAGTCTTTTTTATTTTTTTTAATTTAATATCAAGACCAATGCTTTTTTTCTTGCCTAAATAAATAGAATTTAAACATATGGTGTATGATTGCTCTTAATTATCAGATTAAAACATCAATTGATTTTCAGTAAAAGTATTATTCGAACTAACTCTTTATTCGACAACAAAAAATTTTACGAGTTGAGAGTTAACTAAAATTGAACGTTAGCTAAGTGTCTCTAATCTATCATCAAAGATTGATTAAGTAAAAAACTTTTTTTTTTTTTTATAAAGCAAAAAAATGGGATACAGTAGTTAACAATACAATACTCACAATGTTGTCTGGGAGTCTTATTAAATATAATTATAACCCATATCACATTAAAATGCCTTTATTCATTTGCATTAGAGTTTTCACCAGTCACCAAGACTGAGAAACATATTGTGCAAATGACATTGGACCTAAAGTCCACCATCTATAGTGGACATACATAATACTTTATTTATTTCTTTGGTAGAAGACATACATCATTTTGGTTGATTGGTACAACTTCTGGCCTGCGCATCATAAAAATTGCAAATAGATTGGTACAGCATTTGGTGCGATCGTCTAAGTCAGCACGGACATTTTATGAGTCATTCACCAATTCTGTAGGCCTTTAAGTCATTAATTAATAAAGACAGTTTTTTCTCACGATAACAATGTAACACGGTGTTCATTTCCTTTTGATATTTTTAGCACGTGTATATATATATATATATATATATATTTTCATTAAGAAATCAAGAAATTGTCTTTTTAAATATGGGTCATTAGTCATTACCTCGTGCCCTTGTAAAAAATATATGCCCAACGCACAAATTAATATATTATAATCATCAATTTTATTTTTTGTGTTTCACTCTAAACTGCATAAATCACCACTTATCGTAAATATATTGTTCTTTTCTTATAAAATTGTTAAGGTTTAAGATGAAAAGATAAATAAATAAGAATCAAACACACGAAAAATTGTGATTAGTAAAACATTGGACAAAATTGGCCTTTGCCCATTTCTATCAAAATATCCAGCATTTTGCTCCTCTTTTGAAACTAATTAGGGAAATACCCATCTTTTGAAAGTGACGTTTTAAGGACCTATAGTGGCGTTTTGGAACTCAAGTTCCAAAACGCTACTATAGGCTCCTTAAAATGTCACTATAGACTCCTTAAAACGCCACTATAAGGCTCCAGAATTATTTTTTTTTTTTTTAACTCAATTTTTATAAAATCGAGTTACAAAAGATGGACATTTTCCTAATTAGTTTCAAAAGAGGGGCAAAATGCTGGATATTTGGATAGAAAGGGGTAATGGCCAATTTTGTTTGTGAAACATAAAATATGGAACAAAAATTTCTATTCAAAGTGATGAAACTAATCATGTGTGAAACCGTGTTACATTCTATTAGTCGGTAGGATTGTAAGAAGGGTCATATATAGGACGTTCAAAGACTGAATGTGAAAGTAAAATTCCTTGATTGCTTTGAATTCGAATTTCCTTGATTGCCTTCTGGCCCTTCTCAAAGAAAATAAAAAGAATTTCCTTGATTGCTGATTTCAGGTCATGGTATTCATGGTAGGTTTGGCCTATGTAGAAAATTTTGACCCGTGGATCCCACATACGATGAGTAGGTCATTTCATAGAACCATTCTGGAAGATGATATTTCCATGCATTGGTGGTAGAATTTGTTTGGTAAAAGTCCAATTTTTATTTTAAGAACAGCGAAAAACAATTATCTTTTCATCTAGAAAATTGTTTTATTAGATTCAGAGCTACATAGAGGTGTGGAGGGGTCATTGCCCCCAAACTTTCCAAGAATTCAAATCATATCTTTGCATTTAGTTAAATTTTGCAATAAGTCTATGTATGGAACTCCATACTTTTTGTATTTCCTACATAACCTTCTTGAATTTGTTATTTTGTAATACTTTTTTTGGTCCTCTAATCTTGAAGATTTATCTCCGTCTGTGTTTTATTTTGTTTTGAAGAACTGCCTTTTGAAATAGCAACCAAAGGTCACAATTTTGGTTACAAAAATTAAAAGCCAAAAAAAGAAAAAAAAGAAAAGAGGGAAGGTAGAAAGGATAGAAACCTAAAATACGGTTGACCTTTTAAGTGTTACAGAAGAAGTTAAAGGCACCGATGTACCAAACATGAAATAAAGTAATCCAATGTACTTGAAAAAAAGAAGAATGGCAAGGTCATCTTAAAGTCAGTGGACAATGATTGATAGTTCAAGACAATTGCAAAGCGAGGCCCATTTCTATTGCTATTACAGTTCAGAAGCGTTCTTCCAGATAAAGTGGGCAATGGTTCCCACCTTAATTGTTGTCAACTTGTCATGATTATGTATAAAGTTTAAGAGTTGAAAGTGCTGATTCAAGTTCAATATTTTTGTGATTGACAATGACAATGGAAATATCTCGTTAGAAGAATTATGAATTCCCATTTGCTTTTTTTTAGAGTAATTTTCAATCTATGGTATCCACCTTTTCTTGATAATTGGTTTTTATCACCGAAACGGACTTAGGTGGGTCTCAAGGGAGCCGGTCATTTGGTCTTTTTTTTTTTCTTTTTTAATTTGTTTTACCTATACTATTTTTTATTTTTGTAGTTGCCTCCTCTTCTAAAACTTTAGGCTCCCTCCTCCCTGATTAGCCTAGCACAATTAGCAACTATCAAACTAAAAAACTTAACAAAAATAATAAAAGTATTTACAATAGTGATTGTATCTTAGCAAAAAAATTATTTGACCAGCAAAGAACAAAAAAATCATGTGTTATTAGAGAAGCAAAAGCTTAAATTTTTTTGCAACTACTGTAAAATGGTATAAATATCAGTTGACCGTAGTAAGTTGTTAAAAATAAAATACAATATTTTATTAAGATTATCTCTCTTCTTTCAATTAAAAAAACTCAAATTCTCTCTCATTCTTATTATTTTAATGAGTTGTTTATATTATTTTAAATGAAGTTGTAAAAAAAAAATATATATATATATATATATTTGATGTTGAGTGTATTATAAAATGAGGTAGTAAATATAGATAAAATAGCTTGTTGAGGTGCCAAAAGCTAAATTTTTTAGTACTACTCTTATAAATGCTCTAACTTAAATAAATAAATAAATAAATAGCTAGCCTAGTATTAAAAAAAAAAAATTGTTTTATCTTTGACCTCTTTAACTTAAAATAATAAAATCATGAATCGGTCCCTTATTTTATCACCATGTTGATTATTGGTGAAGGAGATAAAATTCAAGATCTATTCCGCTCCCAAGAGACTTTTTCAATTGAAAAATCCTGGAATCCACATTCATTAATTCCCATTGTTTGCTTTAGGAATATTGTCGGTGGCACGTCATTCCATCCATTTCAAATCTCAAAAACAGTACAAAAGTCTGAATGGAAAACGTGTGGCATTTCCATGTTGACCTCCAAACTTACCAAAGTACTTTTTTCTTGTGAGTTGTGGTTAAATACGACAGCTATTATTTGGTAGTGATGTCAATGCAAACGCTAGTAGACAACTAGACCCCCTAAAATTGTCATTGCTATTGTGACTGCTAAAAGAGATGGAAATATTGGAGACCAAAATTTAAATATTATAGGAGTTCTAATTAATGATCTTGTGAACGTCGCATATGAAAAACCAAAAAAAAATAAACAATGTAAATGTATGGTCAAGAGAACAAAAGCGCAAAACTTGTAAAATAGCTAGCAAGATTTGGCTCCTCCCCAGTATTTATAGTGTGTTTTCTAAACATTTTTTGTTTTTTATTTTTTGGTAAGAGCTGCTAAGCCTCACACAATCCGGAATTATTATACCATGCACAAATGTACAGTAGCCAGTAGGGATAATAAAAGGAGTCATATGTTTTCTTATTTTTTATTTTCTGAATTAAAAAAAATGGAGTCTTATGTTGCTGCCAAAAATATAAGATAAAAAATGGAGAACCTTAATTACATTATTGATACAAACCTCACAAAAGAAGACGTCCAAACCTCAATAACACGTATAATTTCACTATTTTGCAACTTTTTTAATGGATATGATAGATATGATGTTATATAGTGTCATCTCTATGATAACTTCTCTTTATCATTAGGTGAAGATACTAATTAATTTTTTGTATAGATAGGACCTGTCGAACTCAAGTCTCTTATTCGAGGACAAAGAACTTTATAGTATGGGAGATAAGAGTGATGTTAGAAGGCTGACTTGGGATTAGCCAAACAGTAGTGTGAAAATTCACAAGTAGAACGGTTTTACGATACCGGTGAACAATCTCATCTATTAAGTAGTTATTAATTCTTCATCAGGGTAACCCATCTTAGAGGTTCTCCTCAAAAGTGTATTATCACATTAATTACACCAACAACCTTACTTCACATTAAATAGGATGTGGCATGTCCCCTTGGCAAGAATTCCCATAGTTCATGTGGGTAAATATCCCAAAACGGCAAATTAGCAAAGATAGGATCTTATCTACCAAAAGCTTAACAGAGGTAATGATGAATTTGAGTAGGAAACGTGGGGATTACAATCATAAATACCTCAATTTCTCATATCGTACAGGTTTTAGAAAATATTTATATCTCCATAGAACTCTCTAATTTGATCATCGGAGTGATTTTTGGAGGTCCCTCAAGGACCGCTATTCACCTCATGGTGTTTGTTTGTTGTGCAAGTTTAAAGTAGAAGTTCTCCACCTCGTGGTGTTTGTTAGTGTTGTGCAGGTTTAAAGCAAAAGTTCTCCTCTTATTATGCGAGCCTTCCTAACCACAAATGAATCCCACCACCCACAACTAGTTGAGCTCATTGAACCCATATTTTTGCACCCACACTTAAGATTACAACTATCAATTAAAATTAAAAGTATTTATAATAGGACAAAGTCTGAGGACGAGTGGTTAGCAACAAAGGGTTACTATCATGTCGTTTGATTGGGGTAGGTTCTAAGTTTGATCACTGGGACAATGATGCCAGTTTGCTTAGAATTATCGATACATCGATCACCTATGCTACTAGCATCGAGTTAGGGTTCAAATTAGGTTATAGTTGAACCCACTTGGAGTGGCCGTTATGGATCATTTACCTTGTCATCTCATCTAGTTATTGGGTAATGTTGTGTCGATTGGCACTCGATCTAAGGGGGCCAATCAGCATTCCCACTCGTGCATAGAGTGAGTCCCTTAGAAAAATGGTCTAGAATTTTTGTGGCAACTCCCTCTCACTCTCGTGCATGTGAATCAAACTTGATTTGGCAACCAAGAGCTCATTGGGCATGATTACAAGAGTTGCACATAATAAGGGTTAGTTAGTAAGAGATAGACTAACTTCAGCTATTTATGGTTTATGCACATGTATCTCATTAATCACATGTACACGTATATCTTTATGAGCACATGTAGAATTAGTAAGCCAATGATATTGATCCATGTGGGAGAATTTGAATATAACTACAACTTGATCAATGACTCTCGATGGAAACCAAATAGATATTGAGAAGTTATAGGAAATAGCTTTAATTTTCTGAAGGCTTTGGACTTTTCTTTAGTGACCGTTTGGGATAGTTTAAATGCATTGGTTTATTAGGCTAAAAATTTAAATTAGATAAAACTAAATTACAGAAAGGAGTATTTTTTTTTTACTCAAAATACAAGAGAAAAACAAAAAGAAAAGTGAAGTTTTATATAAATTGTATTTAATCAATTAAACTGAAAATTAAGTCATTCTAAACACATACTAAACCAACAGTGCCCATCAATTTAGTTACCAACAACTTCTTTTAAGGTTATAAATGAATTAAGTTGTTTATGAATAACTCAAGCTTGGCTCAAGGAAATCCTTGTTTATGCTCATTTCAAATACTTTACCAATTAACCTAACTGGAACTTATGCATACTTGTCTATTAATATACTTACATAGGCTTGAAATTGGATTATATAAATTTGTAAATAGGTTCATATGATATCAAATTATTATATATAGTTTATTGATAATGTAAACAGTTCATTCGTAGTAAAAATTCATAGATTTATAAAGGAGTTAGAAAATTTTGTCATGGTTTTATTACATATAAGAAAAAAAAAAAAAGTTAATCAAGAAGTTTGTGAACAAGTTTGAGCTTGTTTAACAAGAACTTGAACCAAACTTGAATATGTAATCTTATTTGGTAATGAATTTGAGCTCGACTCATGTTTAAAATCAAAGTAAATAAAAAAGACAAAAACATCATTTTGGTCCCTACATTTTGGAATCATAGTCAATTTGGTCATTACATTTTTGTAGCAGTCAATTTAGTCTCTGTTATTTTTAACTTAGAGTCAATTTGATCCCTACCGTTAACTAACTAACAGAAAATGCCTACGTGACTAACGGTGTGCTTTGTTGGCATACATGTGACAAAAAATATATATAAAATCAAATATTTAACATTTAAAAGACCAAATAAGCATTTCAATAACAACAAAAAAGCCATGTCAAACCAAAAACTAAACTAGAAAAATTAATTTTTTAAAAAAAAGAATTTTTTTTTTTTTTTTAAATCCTAGATTTCTTTAATTTTCTTGTGTATTCTTGCAGTTTCTTAGCTACCAAACACAGCCAAACAATACACCAATCTGAAAATCCCAACCAAAATCTACCAGCAAAGAATCTTCTAGTTTCACTTCTTCTTTCTTTTAACAAATCTCTTAGCTACACTGCTCTTTTCTGGTTAAATTTCAGCAGAGTTTCAGCCTTTACTTTTTCACAGGATTCGCTCTCATTTATTGAAGTGCTGCCCTCTAATTATGGGGCATGAGCTGATATAGGCCAATATGAAATTAAGCCAATCAGATTGTTTTTAAGTAATTTTGATTGTTTATGATGAGTTTCTCATCCATTAGGACTTCATTTTCTGATCAACTAGCTGCTGCAGCTATGGTTTATGTCATCCAGAACAACACTCTCAAGTCCTACGTGCTCTGAGAATCTACGAGGAAATCTCTTTTGATCCCAGAACATATATGGAGCTTGTGGGACCTAAAATGGGCTTATTGTAGCTACTAGAAAATCTCCATTTATGGGCTTCGAACCATGTCCGTATTTTATTTTGGTTGGGATTTTCAGATTGGTGTATTGTTTGGCTGTGTTTGGTAGCTAAGAAAGTGTAAGAATACACAAGAAAATTAAAGAAATTGAGAATTAAAAAAAAAAACGTTTTCTTTATTTTTTTAAATTAATTTTTCTAGTTTAGTTTTTGGTTTGACATGGTTTTTTTTTTTTTTTTGTTATTGAAATGCTTATGTGGTCTTTTAAATGTTAAATATTTGATTATATATATATATATATATATATTGCCGCATGTATGCCAATAAAGAACACCGTTAGCCACGTAGGCATTTTCCATTAGTTAGTTAACGGTAGGGACCAAATTGACTCTAAGTTGAAAATAACGGGAACTAAATTGACTGCTACAAAAATGTAGGGACTAAAATGGTGTTTTCGCCAATAAAAAAACCTAAACTTTTAATATTTAACTCGACTTATCTACCATCCTAACTTCTTATTTCATTTTGACGATTATATAAAAGGCAAGTAAATTAATAAAAACAGTTCCCAGAAAAAATATTCTTATACATGCGGAATTTATTGATATTCTTAATAAAAAAATGTTAGATCCCAAGCGCAACTGATGAAGGAACATGCAGCACATGTTTGTTGAAAGATATGTGTGCAAGATTGATCATATCCAAAATTCCAAGACAAGCCTAAAGACTTTTCTGCATAATTTAATTGGCTTTCATACTTGAGAAAATGATGTGATTTTTATTTAAAAGGTATAAAATTATATTTGTAATGAAATATGAATATTTTACACTTGATACTAATTAGTTTGTGCTTGTTAATTTGTCTCACATAAATTGTGCTGATGTCAAGGTGCTATTTCTTACAAACACAGACTCATAATATACCACGCATATTCTTTAAGTAATTATGACCTGTTGACCAACTTACCACCAACCCTATTCGTTGAATTCCATAAAAATTGCAACGAGGAACGTAATTTAAGCAATTTGATTGGTATTTGTGTTATAAATTGTTTAAGGTATTAATCGAAAATGATAGCTTAAAATAAGGAAATAGATATACAATGTGATTTAATTTTTATTGATTTGTTTCACTTTCAATACGTAATTAATTTGTGGTTAGAATTTTGAATGGAACAAACAAATGTGAGGTTATTTCCATCACTCTTTCTGCTCTACGGCCCTCTACCTCTTTCTTAAATATTTTATTTTATGTTTGCTAAATTTTCTTGAATCTGTTGTAATATATACCAATGATAAGATTTTATATTTGAAGCCAAAAAAAAAAAAAAAAAATGATAAGATTTTACATTAACATCAACAACACTAGCTACCACCGCATTGCTTCTCTTCCCATTGAAATTGAATCGATCCCAAATATCCGAACCCAAGAACCATCACATAACAAGCTCATAAACCTAATAAAATTAAATCCTAACCCAATAACCCCTTCAATCCTGAAAGAAAAATATGGGTATAGATAGGAAATTTAGAACATGTGAAAAATAGGGAACCCATATATAGCGGACCTCTTGAAATGGTAGGTTGGGTATGGTTAACCTACTGGTCACATGGGTCAGCCTGTTTTTTCAAAGAAATTTTTTTCTTCCTTCATTTTTTTTTTTTTTTTTTGGTGGCTTTCTAACTATTTTCAAATATATTTCACACTTTCAGTTAGTACTCATTTCTTTATTTCCTTTTATTTTATAATTATTTTCTTTTCACAAACAATAACAAGGTCTTTCTTCACAAGGCCAAAAGCTTGAAAATTTTAGATTATTAAACCATTTTCTATTTAAACTTATGGTTTTATGTATTATATAACTCTATTTTTGAGTTTTTTATTTATTAGCCTTCTAATTTTTATTGGAAGGAAGAAAAAAGACAATATTATTATTATTATTTTTTGGCATTTGAAAATAATATTGTCTTAGATCAACCCAACACTTCAAAGACTGGGTTAGGGTCATAGGTTAAAACCCCTTAATTATAGTGTCTTTATTCAAGTTGTGTATAACACATAACCACGTAAACTCTTTGGCGAGGTTATTCCCCTCACCATTTCTCTCGCATCTCACCTAAAAGAAAGAACATACTATTTCATCATGTGGAACTTGTAAAACATTCATCTAATATTAATTATGATACATTATAAGTATAAGAAAATTTTAGAAGATATTATCAATTTTATTACAAAAATTTATAAATTAACATGTTAATAAATTTGATTGTTGTCATATTAATAACAAAATAAATGAATTTATTAATTACTTGTTTTTCCTGTATGTTTACAAAAATGATACAATAGTTTGTAAGATTAATGTAGTAAAATTTTACTATCCCTAACATTAATCTAAATATAAACACCTACATGTAGATAAATGTCCAACTCCGGTTTGATTTGTGAAAAAATGGTTTGAGTGATTAATTTCTTCAACTAGAATTCATGATTGGTTTTGGGTTATTGAACTTGGAGATTTTTCCTTTTAAGATTCCCTATCAAAAAGTTTCATGGGTTTTCCACTCATTAGAATTTAACATTCCAATCCTCATGACCTATCAATTAATTGGGAGAATATTACTTCAGTACTGGAAATATATGCTTAAAAAAGGAAGGACCTCAAGCCAATACACATTCTCTTACTTCTCAACTTGTTCTTGTAACTTCTATAAGGACAAAGTTTAGTTACAAAATTTGTTGTAGTCTAAAATTATAATTTTACTCAATATTTTTTTATTGGAGGTGACTTTTGATAAATCCACCATTAGATTACATCTTTTTATTATATCCTCCATAATTACGAAATTTCTAGAAAATTAAAGATCAATAGCTATGTTATCAATAAATTTTTTCAATTACAAGTTTTTGTAGTTTAAAACTATGTATAAACTATAAACTTATAAATCATATAGTAAATAATATTTCATTGACACAAAATTTGACATATGTATTAAGAACATAAAAACCATGCAATTCAATTGTTAGATTTTCAAAATATGTGTAGTAATATTTATTTTATTGAGGAAAATTGTAACATTATACTACAATAAATTTCATAGCTAAACTTTGTCCGTTCCATAATATGCTTAGAATGATGTAACTTGTGCACAATTTAAGTTTTGGAGAAGTGACTATCTTAGGGTCCGTTTGGATATAACTTATTTTGCTGAAACTGAAAACACTGTAGCAAAATAATTTTTAAATGTGTGAATAGTATCGTGAGACCCATTTTTAATGAAAAAAGTTGCTGAAAAGTAATATTTATGGGTCGTGAACAGTGCACGGGTGCACTGTTCACTGCTGACTTGATCAACAACTGCGGCTGAAGCAAAAAAAAAAAAAAAAAAGGAAGGGAAAACGTAGACTTAAAACGCAGACTTCAGATTGAGTTGTATCCAAATGGATACTTAAGGCCGTTTGGTAGATGTGTTTAAAAACTGAAAATTGTTATTTAAAAACTTTTGTGAAAATACGTGTGGGTGAAAACGTATGTAAAAATACGTAAAATATTATTTAAAAATTAAAAATTATTATTTAGAAACACTCACCAAACACTCCCAAGTTTCGTTCTTTCTTCTTACCAATAGCCTTATTAATACTCCCCAAACTTACCGATCCAATAAAGAAAAATAAAAAATAAAAGCTTTTCTCTGGAGTTAAAATTGTCTCATCATCTTATCAAAAAAAAAAAAAGATTTGTCTCATCATTACTTTATTATTATTATTATTATTTTATAGGATCTTCATCATTACTACTTTGACCGAAATTACTTCATTAAAAATGATTCTTTGTTCTATTCTTAGTGGGAATGTTATCACATATTTCACCGTTGTGAAAAGAGAAGGCTGACGAGTGACGAGTGACGAGTGGTAGTAACCAGTAAGCAGAAAAGGAGGTGCACATAATTAATTCCAGGTCAGTTCTTGCTTTATGCTCAAATGATCATACCCGATTTCATCCACTTTCTAATGGATATGTAAGTTAGTAGTAGTATTAACCAAGGTTAAAAATCATTTTGATTTTGATTTTTAGGCTTCCAGCAGAAGAGAAAATGGTCGAAGAATGACAGAACCAAAATTTTTTCTTTGGGGGTCAAAGTATGGACTAAAATTATATGCTATATTTTAAAAATAAATATATATATATATATATATATATAATAAAACTAGTATTTATTCGGTGTAAACAAAATATAAGTAAAAGAAAAGAGACACAAAATAAACGTTTCTTAGACATTGCAACTAAATCGTCTGTGATCTATTAAAATGGAATTTAATTTTATTTTAAATCCCTAAATTTATTATGATTATTTTTTGTGTGAAATACATAGTAATTTCCTTTTCAATATATCAAAATTAAAGAGTTAGATAGAAATTATCTTTCTTCTCAAAAACTTATAGAAATGATCTAATATACTATAAGTTGGTAGACTATTATCATATCTTAGAAAACTATGTTTCAAAATCTAGTTTTGAAAATATTTATGGCTCAAAATGCTCATTTTGTACTTGTAGTAAAAACTAGAAAAATAAGTATTGTAGGGTCAATTTTTGCTGCCCAAGCCCAAGAAGGTATGGATTTTGAGCCCACTGAACCCAAGACAATAAATTTGTAGAGAGTGGGTGAAAGAGCTAGGCTAACAATGAAATAACAGAATTAGACAGCAGTGTTTGTGGATGAATTTGCATTAATATGTGCTTGGACAGATGTAAATGCAACGTCCGAAGAGGTGTTTTTCATTCATAAACTTGGGTTACAATTCTTGGAGATACAGTAATGGAGTACACTCTTTTCTACTTCTGATTTTCGATCCCCCTCTATCAGAGGCACCCTTCTCTTATATAGTACTTCATTCCTACATCTTCACCGTCCACTTGTTCATCATCTAGACGCCCACTTGAATGCATGTCCCATCATACTCCCCCTTTAGCCTTGTGTGAGTGGCGGTAGCTGAGAATGCACTGTTCAGGGGTCTTCTCCACATAAATGCGGCCAGGAAGGTAGGTGCAGTGCATTTAATGCGGTGGTTGAAGTCTGTCTCCTTGATATTTCTCTGTTCCTGTTATCTTCATGCGTGTCCGAGACTCATTTCCCTCCTAACATTTGTCAGAAAGATCACTTGAACCTCCCATACACCTGTCGGGTCAAACTTCTTCGGATCCGAGGATATTGGACTCCTCGGACATATGAACATCTCCTCAGATAGTACACGTGTTCATCTCCAGACATTCTCCTTTTACATGGGCCTCTGATTGAATGTCTTCATCTCCTCGGACGAACAGTGTTCCTCATATAGGGCCTCGGGCCCAATACGTTGGGTTGGACTTTTCTCCCCCCACATTAGCCCCTCAAAATTGTAGTTTTTCCCTCACATTCAAAGAGAAAAAGTAGGATTTTGACTTGCCACGGAGCAAAAGCTTGAGAACAGGAAAAATTGAACTGGCACGTGTGTAGACGTAGGGACAGACGCTTCATTAAAGCCGCTGCGGTTTCCATATTCCCAAGGCGCTGCATTAATTGCACCAGGTGGCGCTTTGTCCTTCGTATCCAACGGTGACTGACTGATCCAACGGCTGTGGTTTTTCTTCAGAATTTGGGCGGGAGTGCCCCTGACCCTTCGCTTGACCCCGTATAAAACTTCAGAGGAAGTTATTTCTTCCTCACTTTGCAAATCTTCAGACGCTCCAGCAAGAACAAGCGTGCCACTCCGTCCAAATCTCTCAGTCGCCGGTTTTAGACTTCCCCAGAATCAGCACGAACCCTTCTACAAGCCTGAAATCCTTTCTCCGATTTGGTCCTAGTGAGTCGTCGCCCACCAAATCATTTAGTTCTCTCTTCGGCCAGTCGTTTTGTTTAAGCACCATGGGGAAACTCCAGTACTTGGTGGATAGCCCTGAGCAACTGGAGGCGTTTAGGGCCTCATATCGTATACCCCCAAACGTGGGTGTGAGGTATTGCCCCCCAGAAAAAATACTAACAGATCGGAAGACGGGAGAAGTCGTTATCCCCCTCATCGCCTTCAAAGAAGGGGGAATGACAATCCCCATAGGTCCCATCACCATTAGCTACCTTCGGAACCATAGGCTTACTCCCTGGCAATGCGCGCCCAATATGTTTAGGATCCTAGGAGCGATTGAGGACCTTAACCGTCACATAGGATTGGGACTCACCTGGCTCAATGTAGTACATATGTACGAATGCCACAGCCAGCAAGATGCGAGATATTACTTAAAATCCCGGTCGGACATTGTTAGGCTCATTTCCTGCCTTCCCAAATCCAACAAAGGGATGAAAGACGACTATGTGATCGTCTCGGGCGCATGGCATGATGGCCATCATTGCCCAACCAAGCACGGGAAGCCAGGTGGGACATGTTAGATTTAGGCACACTAACCATAGGCTTAGGGTCCTCGTCTTTTAATGGTTTATGATTCCTCTTTGGTTGCTATTTCTGAGTTTCTAACCATGTTTTGCTGTGATTTGTAACAGATAAAAGACAAGTTTCTCCTCGGCTCAGCCTTACAAATACTGCCGCCCTTAATTACCTATTAAGGTTAGAGATTTTCGTGAGCGAGGACGGGCAACTGCGATCTGCTCCCCTTATTCTGGGATACAGAGGGAAGCCAAAGGGTTTCCAACCAGTCGGCAACGCAATTGTCCAGGGAGACCATCGCCTAGCACGTATTGACGTTGGTCGAAAAGGTTTCTTGGCGCCAGACGATCTTGAACCCGTACCCCATCCAAATCTTCGGGCTATACCCCCTCTTGTCCAGCCACTCCAGCAAGTTCCCCTCGGACAAGCGGTTGAAGGTGAGACGGTCGGCTCTTCCACCTCCTCGCTAGAAGAGCAAATAGACGGATTTCAATTTGAGGGAGAGGCTTCAGGAGTGAACCAAGTGGTAGAGGTCTCAGACGCCGAGGAAGAGGCCTACGAACAGTCAGGCGTCCACCTTAATTTACTAGCCACTCATTCCGAATACTCCTCGGACGACGACATGGATCTGAGGAGTTTAATGAAGGGCAGGGGCAAAAAGCCCGAGCAGAAAGATGCTGGGACGTCCAAACCAGTAGTGACCCTGCCTCCAGTGCCTACGCAGGTCCCTGACCCAGGTTTGAAACCCATACCAAACCTGCAGAAGAAGAGGCCCCACGAGCCTGAAGAGAGGGAGGTGGTCGTGCTACCCAAGACGAATAAACAACAAAAGGTGGCAAGGGACCAACGAAGCAAAAGGGCCTCTTCCACTGAAAATCGAGACGAAAACGCCGCCGACGTCCGCCGAGGAGGAGGACCTCGCAACTAGTCTCCAAGGCTGAAACTGGATGGCTCCCTCATTCCTTGGGACACATCCCTCAGGAATTATGACGGGGGAAAGGCAAGGTACGTTGCTGAGGCTCTGCAGCAGCCACTCCTTCTCCCACATGACATGGCCTCCTTCAGGCGCTTCAACCAGCAGGAGCTATTCTTGTCCCTTAAGAGGGATATAGCCATGGTAAGTGCACTATTCCTTAATTCAGGTTTTATCCTTAATTGGCTTTGCTTCTTTTCTTAACCTAATGTTGAAAATATTGTCATGCAGATTACTCAGCAGATTTACGTGGCCGAGGAAATGGAACAAGGAGTCCTGGCTCAAGGCCCAAGCAGCAGCCCAGTCCCAGTCTGAGGTAGTGGCATCTCTCGGCCAGCTGAAGGAGGAATATGCTCGTATGTCCGAGGAACTTAAAGAGGTGACCACTCAGAAGCGAAGCCTCGATGCTGGGATTAAGAATGTTCAAAAGCAGGTCGAGGAACAGCGTAAACTGCTGAACGCGTCAGAGGTCAACCTGGCGACCGAAAGGGAGCTAGTGAAGGGCCTCAGAGCTGAACTCCAAAAGGCCAAAGAGAGCGCCAAAGCAGCTGAGCAAAAGGCTCAACTGGCCAAGGAGTCAGTTGAAGCTGAGAGGAAGGCGGCGTATCAGTTGGGGGTAGATGTGACCGGGCAGCAGCTTACTGAGCAGTTTGCCTCAGTTAGTCGTGAGTACTGCGACATAACCTGGCAAAAGGCATTGGACGCTGCTGGGGTCCCCTCGGACTCTCCCCTGAGGTTACCTGGGAGCACATACTATGATCCTGATATCCGAGAGATCCCGGTGGATGATCCTTCTGCCCCACAGCTTCCTGAGGCTTCTGAGCCAAATCTGGTCAGCCAAGCTCCTCCGTCCACCCTTGGTGCACCCAAAGAGGCTGGTCAGCCAGGTGACAAGGATAAGCCAGCTGAACCAGTCAAAGGAAAAGGCCAAGGGTCGGGTAAAGAGAAAACTCCTGCTGAGCCCAAGGACCAAGCCCCTGAAGCAACTGCTCGGACAGGCCAGGCTGCTGACCCCGTGCTCCCTCCAGCAAAAGAATAGATGTATAGGGCTTTTGTTTTTGCACCTGTATTATCTTTTGTTTTATCCAAGAAGTTGTAAACTCTTCTTTTATTTATAGAATGGCTTCCCATTTGTCTCTGATGTTTTTAATACATGTCTTACTACTTATTACTGTTGCATATAACTGCACATTGCACTTATAACAAAATAATGCAAATAAACTTGATTGATACATCATACTGATGGTGTGAGTAATTAATATTGATATTGAAAAGAACAATCCGAATAAAAGTTACTAACAGGTAATGATTGCAGCGAGTAGTTTGTGTAAGTGAGACAGTCATAAGTATAACTAAGGAAGACAGTCATAAGTGAGAATTAATTTAAACACAATAAGGAATTTTAGCACTAAGCCCCAGTGACAATAGCTGTGTGGGGGTATTGACTAACCTGTGTCATTTGATTCAAGAACCACGGGGGACGAACGTATTCGAGTATTAACTAACCCTAATCATTTGGTCCGAGGACTACAGGCATGATTGGATTTAAGTTTAAACACTTAGAGAACTGCACCGGAGTGTTAACTAACCCTAATCATCTGGTCCGAGGACTACAGGCATGATTGGATTTAAGTTTAAACACTAGAACTGCGACGGAGTGTTAACTAACCCTAATCATCTAGTCTGAGGACGACAGGCATGATTGGATTTAAGTTTAAACACTAGAACTGCGACGGAGTGTTAACTAACCCTAATCATCTGGTCCGAGGACTACAGGCATGATTGGATTTAAGTTTAAACACTAGAACTGCGACGGAGTGTTAACTAACCCTAATCATCTGGTCCGAGGACTACAAGCATGATTGGATTTAAGTTTAAACACTATAGAACTATAACTGAGTGTTAACTAACCCTAATCATCTAGTTCGAGGACTACAGGCATGATTGGATTTAAGTTTAAACACTATAGAACTGTAACTGAGTGTTAACTAACCCTAATCATCTGATTCGAGGACTACAGGCATGATTGGATTTAAGTTTAAACACTTGAGCGGTAACGGAGTGTTAACTAACCCTAATCATCTGGTCCGAGGACTACAGGCATGATTGGATTTAAGTTTAAACACTATAGAACTGTAACTGAGTGTTAACTAACCCTAATCATCTGGTCCGAGGACTACAGGCATGATTGGATTTAAGTTTAAACACTTGAGCGGTAACGGAGTGTTAACTAACCCTAATCATCTGGTCCGAGGACTACAGGCATGATTGGATTTAAGTTTAAACACTTGAGCTAGTGGCGAATGAGTGTTAACTAACCCTAATCATCTGGTCCGAGGACTACAGGCATGACTGGATTTAAGTTTAAACACTTGAGAGAAGACTTTACGCAGTGAATTGGCACATCGGTTGAAGAAAAGATTCGATTAATAAAAGTACCTCTTGAGGTTATTTACATTCCATGGACGTGGTATTACATGACCATCTAGGTCTTCCAAGAAATATGCCCCAATGCCTGCTCCTGAAGTGATGCGGTATGGTCCTTCCCAATTGGGTCCTAGTTTTCCCCAAGCTGGATTCTTTGCGGTGCCCACAACTTTCCTCAGCACTAGATCACCAGGCTCTAGAGGCCTTAGCTTTACGTTAGCATCATAGCCTTGCCTGAGTTTTTGTTGGTAATGTGCCAGCCGAACCATTGCATTCTCCCTCCTTTCCTCAATCAAGTCTAAGCTCTTCTGTAGTTGCTTATCGTTGTCGGCCGGACTGAACGAGCTAGTTTTTAACGTTGGGAACCCGGTCTCCAAGGGAATGACAGCTTCAGCCCCATAGGTCATTGAGAAGGGGGTCTCTCCAGTAGACCTACGAGGCTTAGTCCTGTAAGCCCAAAGCACCTGTGGCAATTCTTCTACCCATTTGCCCTTTGCATCATCCAGCCTCTTCTTTAAGCCATTCAGTATGACCTTGTTGACAGCTTCTGCTTGTCCATTACCCTGGGGATAGGCGGGAGTGGAGTATCTGTTTATAATTCCTAGCTTGCTGCAATAATTCCTGAATGCCTTGCTATCGAACTGTAAGCCGTTGTCCGAGATGAGAGTGTGAGGAACTCCAAACCGAGTGACAATGTTCTTCCACACAAACTTTTGCACATCAACGTCTCTGATATTGGCTAGTGGCTCGGCTTCAACCCACTTGGTGAAATAGTCTGTGCCGACCAGAAGGTACTTCTTGTTTCCTGCAGCTTTAGGGAAGGGTCCCACAATATCCAAGCCCCATTGGGTGAAGGGCCATGGGCTAGATAGCGGATTAAGATTTCCCCCTGGCTGGTGAATGTTTGGAGCGAAGCGCTGACATTGATCACACCTTTTGACATACTCGTGGGCCTCCTTTTGCATGTTAGGCCACCAATAGCCTTGGGTGAGGGCTCGGTGAGCCAAGGACCTACCTCTAGTGTGGCTGCCACAAATTCCTTCGTGCAGCTCTTCTAGTAATGGCTCAGTCGTTTCAGGATGCATGCATAACAAGTATGGTCCCGAGTAGGAGCGTCTGTATAATTTCTGGTCCTCGGATAACCAGAATTTGGTCGCCTTCCTCCGAACTTTATCGGCTTCTCCCTTCTCTTCAAGCAATATATCTTCTTTGAGGAATTTGATTAAAGGATCCATCCAGCAGGGCCCGGCCTTGACCTGGTGAACCTGGACTGCCTCTGCTTTCGCCTCTGTAGGCCTGTGCAAGTCTTCAACGAGGATGATCCTCGGCAGGTCTTGCGCCGAAGAGGTTGCAAGCGTGGCCAAGGAGTCAGCATGTGAGTTACCACTTCTGGGGATGTGCAGCAAATTGAAAGAGTTGAACTCTGATTGCAGATGTTTAACACGACCCAAGTACCCCTGCATTCTTTCGTCCTTTGCCTCAAACTCGCCTTGTACTTAACCTACTACCAATCTTGAGTCCGAGAACAGCTCCACGGACTTCCCACCCATTCTATGGACCATAGTCATTCCCATCAGTAGGGCCTCATACTCCGCCTCATTATTCGTTGCCGAGAAGTCCAGCCTTAACGATTTCTCGATAATGATTTTCTCGGGGGATATCAATACCAGCCCAACTGTAGAACCTCTTTGGTTTGCCGCGCCATCAACGTACACTTCCCAATGGAAGGGATTCTGTTGGGAGATCATGCCAACTGATTTTTCATCCATGCCTGACGTGGGCTTTACTTCTTCTAACTGGGGCTCCGTGAACTCAGCCACCAAATCCGCGAGGACCTGTCCCTTGATCGATGTACGGGGCATATATCTTATATCGAAAGCCCTTAAGATTGTGCCCCACTTGGCAATCCGACCAGTGTAATCAGCACTTCGGAGTATAGCCTTGAGTGGGAGTTGGGTGAGAACAATGACCGTGTGGGCCTAGAAGTAGTGAGGTAGCTTCCGTGTGCCAAACACTACTGCTAGGATAGCCTTCTCCAGAGGCAAGTAACGAATCTCAGCCTCATGCAACGACTTGCTTACGTAATAAACGGGCCTTTGTACACCAGAGTCTGATTGTATCAACACCAGGCTCACCGCATAGGGAGCTACAGTGATGTAGGCGAACAGTACCTCATCTGGCTCAGGACTGGACATGATTGGTGGCCGAGCTAGATAATCCTTGAGTTGTTGGAATGCCAAAGCACATTCTTCAGTCCATTCGAATCCCTTCCACTTGTTGAGCAGAGAGAAAAAGGGGTGACACCTGTCCGCTGATCTAGAGATGAACCGATTGAGGGCAACAGTCATTCCGGTTAGTTTCTGAACCTCCTTGGGATTCCGAGGAGCTCGTAGATCGTTGATGGCCTTTATCTGGTCGGGGTTAACCTCAATTCCTCTGTGGGTGACCATGTATCCCAAAAACTTGCCGGACCCCACCCCAAATGAGCACTTAGAAGCATTTAGTCGTAGCTTGTACTTTCGTAGAATCTCAAAGGTACTTTCAAGGTCCTTCACATGCTCGGCTACAACCTTGCTCTTCACCACCATGTCATCTATGTAAACCTCGATATTTTTGCCCAGCTGTGGCTCGAACATCCTCATCATCATCCTCTGGTAGGTAGCACCCGCGTTCTTCAAGCCAAACGGCATCACTTTATAGTGGTAGTTACCAATAGGGGTGACAAAAGCAGTTTTCTTCTGGTCCTCCGGGGCTAATGGTATCTGGTGGTAGCCTTGGAAGGCATCTAGGAAGCTCATCCGAGGGTGGCCGACAGTGGTATCCACCAGCTGATCAATTTTCGGCATAGGGAATGGATCTTTGGGGCAAGCCCTATTCAAATCAGTGAAGTCTACGCACACTCGCCATTTCCCACTCTTCTTCTTTACCACCACGGTATTTGCCAGCCATTCAGGATAAAAAACTTCTTTGATAGCCCCAGCTTGTTTGAGCTTCGCTACCTCCTCTCTCACTGCGTCAGCATGTTCCTTGGACGGGCGCCGAATAGGCTGTTTCTTGAGGGTGACCAGTGGATTCACCTTCAAGTGGTGGCATATAAACTCCGGGTCTACCCCTGGGGCTTCGTAAGCACTCCAGGCAAACACATCGAGATTTCGCTTGAAGAACTCTATTAGCTCTTCCTTCTCTTGAAGAGGCAGCTGAGATCCGACTTGAAAGAACCTATCAGGATTATCTCCAATAACCACTTTCGTCAAATCCTCACATCGAGTGCCTTCATCTGGATCTTCGACGGGCAATCCCCGAGACTGTAGTTGCTATAAATCCCTTTCGGCTATGTCCGAGGACTCGGCTGGGGTCTTATGTTGAATGGCAGCTACCAGGCACTGTCGAGCAACAGACTGGTCTCCTCGGATCTCATGTATCTGCCCCTCTGATGGGTATTTGACCTTTTGGTGCAAAGTAGAGGGAACAGCCCCAAGTGCATGAATCCAGGGTCTGCCTACGAGCGCCGTGTAGGGTGAATATGCGTCCACAACTATAAAGTCCAACTCCACCACTTCGGAGCCGGACTGCATAGGTAAACGTATCCGGCCTTTCGGGATGACAGGCCTTCCTTCAAAGCTCAAGAGGGGGGAATCGTATGGCGTCAGGTCTTGGGGTTTTAGGCCTAGCCCCTTGTAGAGGTCTGGGTACATTATCTCCACAGCACTGCCCTGGTCCACCATCACACTCTTTATATCGTACCCTCCTATTCTGAGGGTGATGACTAGTGCATCATCATGGGGTTGGATGGTGCCAATCATGTCTTCGTCCGAGAACCCCATGACCAGTGGGGCACAATACTTAGCTCTCTTCGGTCCTCGGCTTGACTCCCCTGCGGATGGTCGGCCTACCGACATAACTTTCAATGGCCAGGATCCTGTTCTCCCCGGCGCGGCGAAGACAACGTTTATAGTCCCTAGCGGCGGCTTTGAGGGGTCATCTCTGCGTGGCCCTGAGCCCGCCTGCCCTCGGCCGCTGGAGGGGTGCAAGAGGTGTTTCAGTTTACCATCGCGAACCAGTTGGTCCAAGTGATCCCACAGGCTCCTACAATCTTCCGTGGTATACCCATGGTCTTGATGGTACTAGCAGTAGAGATTATGGTTGCGCCTCTCGGGGTTTCCTACCATCTTGTTCGGCCACCTGAAGAATGATTCGTTCTTGATCTTTTCCAGGACCTGGTGCACTGGCTCTTTGAACACGGTGTTGACTGCTTGAGGATTCGTCGATCCTGATTGCCCGGCAAAATCCCTCCGCGGTTTATTGTAATTGTAACGGTCCGACCTCGAATCCATCCTCTCTTGGGGGATAACCTTGTCCTTTCCCTTGCCCTGCTGCTGATCTTCTTCAACCCTCTTATACTTTTCTATGCGGTCCATTAGTTGACGCACGTTTATGACCGGTGTGCCAGATAAAGATGTCCTCAAACCGTGGTTAGTGGGGAGGCCGAGCTTGAACGTGCTGAGGGCCATTGCATCATTGTTGCCCTCCATATCATTGAACATCTCCCAGTATCTGTGTGAATATGCCTTCAAGGACTCGCCTTCCTGCATGGACAAGGATAGTAGTGAAGAGAAGGGTCTGGCCACTCTTCGGCATGTGACAAAACGGGAGCCGAATGCCCGAGTGAGCTCTTTGAAGGAGTTGATGGAGCCTGCCTTCAAACCGTCAAACCACCTCATGGCAACAGGCCCAAGACTGGAAGGGAAAACCTTGCACATTAGAGCTTCGTCTCTGGAGTAGACAGCCATCCTCTGGTTAAAATGACTCACATGCTCCACGGGGTCAGTTTTACCATTGTAGATGGTGAATGTTGGCTGGTTAAAGCGCCGAAGGAGTCTGGCCTCCTCAATTCAGCGCGTGAAGGGTGACTTAGATATCTGATTCAGGGCCCTGTTCATGGCATCGTTCTCCATGTCCTCACGTGATGGGCTTCTATGTTGCCTCTTACGATGGGACTCCTCTTCATAGGTGTAGGACTCGCTGGCTGGTGTCCTAGATTTATGCTCATAAGAGATATCCTGCTCGTCATCAAGATCCTCTTCAGAATATGAGGAAGCCCGTTTCCTCCTTGCATGGCGCAACTCCCTTTTTAGTTTTTCTACTTCTAGTTGTAAGTCACGGTTCTTCTCTGCATGGGACATGTGACTTCCGCCCTGTGACTGGCTCTGGCTAAGGCGCACAGTGTGTACACTGCCCTCACGATTTTGTCTCCTCTCTAAGTTGACAAAAGGGTTCACGTGTTGGGATGCCCTGGATTCTGCTTGTTGTTCACCTTGTCCTGCCATCATCAACTGTTGTTTTCACTCTTGCACAAGCTCTTCCCACAGACGGCGCCAATTGTAGGGTCAATTTTTGCTGCCCAAGCCCAAGAAGGTATGGATTTTGAGCCCACTGAACCCAAGACAATAAATTTGTAGAGAGTGGGTGAAAGAGCTAGGCTAACAATGAAATAACAGAATTAGATAGCAGTGTTTGTGGATGAATTTGCATTAATATGTGCTCGGACAGATGTAAATGCAACGTCCGAAGAGGTGTTTTTCATTCATAAACTTGGGTTACAATTCTTGGAGCTACAGTAATGGAGTACACTCTTTTCTACTTCTGATTTTCGATCCTCCTCTATCAGAGGCACCCTTCTCTTATATAGTACTTCCTTCCTACATCTTCACCGTCCACTTGTTCATCATCTAGACGCCCACTTGAGTGCATGTCCCATCATACTCCCCCTTTAGCCTTGTGTGAGTGGCGGTAGCTGAGAATGCACTGTTCAGGGGTCTTCTCCACATAAATGCGGCCAGGAAGGTAGGTGCAGTGCATTTAATGCGGTGGTTGAAGTCTGTCTCCTTGATATTTCTCTGTTCCTGTTATCTTCATGCGTGTCCGAGGCTCATTTCCCTCCTAACATTTGTC
Organism: Quercus aquifolioides; assembly: GCA_019022515.1. Lineage (NCBI taxonomy): Eukaryota > Viridiplantae > Streptophyta > Magnoliopsida > Fagales > Fagaceae > Quercus > Quercus aquifolioides. The sequence goes on along the minus strand of JAFHAW010000156.1, from coordinate 3,139 downwards.
AGAAAGATCACTTGAACCTCCCATACACCTGTCGGGTCAAACTTCTTCGGATCCGAGGATATTGGACTCCTCGGACATATGAACATCTCCTCGGATAGTACACGTGTTCATCTCCAGACATTCTCCTTTTACATGGGCCTCTGATTGAATGTCTTCATCTCCTTGGACGAACAGTGTTCCTCATATAGGGCCTCGGGCCCAATATGTTGGGTTGGGCTTTTCTCCCCCCACAAGTATAAATACAAACACTCTATAAATAAATTTATTAGGTTATTTATTTCATTTTTAATCGTCATTGACACCATTTCAAAAATATTTATTCATTTTTTTATGATATTCGCAGTCAGGATGAACGGGCTACCAAGGTGCCAGGTCCATAATTGTAGACAACTTATAGGTCTTCACTTGTTTTACTCTTCTTAGAGTCTGTTTGGAAATGACTTATTTAGTTGAAACTGAAATTTTTTTGCTGAAAGTATTGTAGATAAAGCTAAAAGGTAGCTGAAATAGTATAGTGGGACCAATGAATAGTACCAAAAAGTGCAGTGGAACCCATAAATAGTACAAAAAATAAGCTGAATAGTAGAAAAAATAAGCTAAATAGTAAAAAAAAACTAGCTTTTTAAGCCAATGCCAAACACAACCTTATTGGGACAATAACTAGCATAGAGTTTTTAGTTTAAGGGAAAATTACACTTTATCATCCTAAAATATACTCTCAATTATACTTTGCATTCTAAACTTTCAAAATGTACGGTTAGTACCTTAAACTGTAACCCGTGTTAAACTTTACATCTCGCCATCAATTCTGCAATTATCTTAGATGACACCACATGAAAAGAACCCAAATGCCTCTATTCTCAATCCCTTAAAAACAAATGAGAAATTACATTTTACCACCATAAACTATACTCTCAATTACACTTTGCACCCTAAACTTTAGTTTTCCATCCAAGATAATAGCAGAATTGACAATGGGTGCAAAGTGTAATACGGGTCATAGTTTAGGATGCTAACCATTCATTTTGAAAATTTATGGTGTAAAGTGTAATTTAGGATATAGGTTAGGGTGGTAAAGTATAATCACCCTTACTTTAAACTTTTTTTTTGGAGGAGGGGAGGGAGGAGAAACTATAACTTTTTTGTCAAATTTGCAAATCATGTATAATTATACATACTGCTAAAAAAATTTTAAATTTCATGGGAGTCATACCTTGGTCATATACTCAATATGTTAGTTCTAGCTCTGAAGTTTACTTAAATTTCTCAATAAATCACACTCATGTACTCAACTAGTAAGTACTATCATAGGTTCTTTATTTATAAAAATGGAAAATCTTTCTAGATTCTAGTTTAAATTTGAGTACATATTTGGGATGGGAGACATTTTAGTTCTAAGAGCATCCGTATTGATGATGTTAAAATACTATTTTTAGCACCACACACTACAAAAACTGTGCTACATTGGTGGTGCCATAGTTAAAAAAATTTAACAACTTGCTATAGTACCAGTTCACTATAGCAAGTTGCTACTTGCTTTTAATACATTTTTTATTCTTTTTCTATCAGCTCTTCTCTTTTTTATTCTTTTTTCTTTCAGCTCTCTCTCTCTCTCTCTCTCCCTTCTGTTCCCCCCTTCTTTCTCTCTCTCTCTCTCTCTCTCTCTCACATCTTAGATCAAACTCACACCATGTCTTCATGGGTCATGTCGCGGGTCTCTTCAAGGTGGATTATGCCATGGGTCACACCATGGGTCTCTTCATGGTATATCACGCCATGGGTTAAGTTGTGTGGGTCATGCTTGGGCTTTTCTTGATGGGTTTTGGTCACAATGGTGGGGTTGGATGGGTTTTGGTCACAGTGGTGGTAGATTGTTACGGGTGTGGTGGGTCGGTTTGTGGCGGTTGGGGGTGGGTTCCGATTGGGTTGTGGGTTGTTGTGGCGGTGGTGGGTTTGTTGATTGGGCCATGGGTTGCTATGGATGTGGTGGATAGTTGATTGGCCTATGGTGGTAGGTTGTGATCGTTGATCAGCTTGTAGTTTGTGTGGTTTGTGTGGCCTGTGATCGTTGATGTGTTTGTGGGTTTTTGTCGGTTTGTGTGGCCTGTGATCATTGAGAGAGAAAGAGATGAAGAATAAAAAAGAATATTTAAATGAAGTGCTAAAAAATATAGAACTATTGATGTTGGGTGTGTTATAAAGTAGTGTGTCAAAATAGATAAAATAGCTTTTTGAATTGCTAAAACCTTAGCCAGCACACACAGTGGCCATGTAATTATCACCAATCCTAACTCCAAAATTCAAACACCAACCTAAAGGAATCCTCATTCCCTACTGATCTCTCTCTCTCTCACACACACACACACAAATTCCAAGGAAAAAAAAAATAATGAAGAGGCTAGAGAAAGCGACTTTCAACCATGGTGAGGAAAAGAGGGTTTTAATGATAGAAGAAAGAAGAAAAAGATGAGGATAGAAGAAATGGCTTGTATGAAAAACTCAAATAAAGTTTTGGAGGAAACTATATTTTATCTCCTTTGTCAAACTTATGCTCTATTTGTTTCAAAGAAAAAGGTTTTCTAAGATATAACTTGATTTTTGGAAAATATTTTGTGGGAAACTTATTTGTTTTCTTTTGTATTATAGCATTCTTGTGGGGATTCCATTTTTTTTGCATAACTAGGCTAAAACTAGGGGTCTTGAAAATCTTAGAGGATGTGTGTTGTAGAGAAGGTATCTCATGAGAGCTGCCTCTCATATGTGAGATCTACATGAGTGGATCTCATACATGTTGTGGAGAGATGTTTTTCTAGATCATCTCATAAGAAAATTGTTCATGTGTTGTGTGTATGTGTATGGAGTTGCAACTCGCAACTTATTTTTTTAAGGAAAAAAATAAGAAAACCATTCATGAATGTATATATTTATTGATAATTGAATAAATTACATTAATGAATTAAAGAAAGAAATATTAGATGTCTTTGATCCTAGATACAATCTAATAAAAAAATTACAAGACTTTTGATCCTAGTTACAATCTACAAAATAGGAAATTACATTGCTTTTCTTGCTAGATACAATCTAGAAAATAAAGCAAAAATGATAGGGAATTAGTTTTCAAACTAAAGATTTGAATTTA
>JAFHAW010000260.1:405000-615248 GCA_019022515.1 Quercus aquifolioides | reverse complement strand
TTGAGATAGTGCATTTCGGCCATTAAAACTTGATTTGATGATAACTTTCAATCTGATGGTCCGATTAGGGCTTATGACTAGTCGTTTTGATCGTTACAACATCAAGATCACTTTGGTGAAATAAGATCAAGGATTTAATGACCAGAATCAAGATGCATATTTTTAAGGTGAAATTACCCTTTTACCCTCCATGTGAGGTTAAATGTGGGTTGCAAAATGGGGTGTCAATAGTAAGTATTATTTTTTTTTTTTATCATTTTATTTGCAACACTAAACACTTTTAATGTTGTTGACAAGATTTGGCGGAAACTATATTATAATATGTCCATATTTTGTGTTATTGTTAGGTTTTAGTTTATTTGGAAAATAGCAAGATAGTTTTGATAGTATGATGAAGAACAGTTACTGCAATTGAAGAATTAAGATGGTCTTTGTGCAGTTTTCTTTTACTATTTATAAATATATTGTTTAACAGAATAGCATCAAATTGTTATATCTTAATTATATGATGTTTTTAGATGCATGAGTAATTGTTTTTAAGCATTTACGAATATTTTGTATTGCTCATCTTCCTTATCTCATTAGTGTATTTTTTGAGATTTTTAAGAAAACAAATTCAATTTCGAGTTTAAAATTATTTATTTATCTATTTATTTTTCTCATGTTGGATTAGATTTTAGATGAGATTATGACAATGTTAACACAATATTTGGCTTGATTACAATCATTATGTATAATAGAGTAAAATTTTTAAATTTGATTATGCATTGAATATTTTGCTTGATCACATCACATTTGATATGTTTTACACATTTGGGAGAATGAATTTTACTTTGATGTGAGTTTTATATTTTACCTTTCTTTTTTATTTGAATTGTAGTTTTGTTGAATTTTATAATTTTTTTTATATGTTTCTCGGTGATTTTGATTGTATGGTAGAAAAAATTGGATTTGAAAAAGTTTTTTTTAAAACTAAAAAATAATTTCCAAATTTTAGTTACTTTTTAATGATACACAAAATGTTATAAATAATTTTTATTATAAAAATTAATATTTTTTCAACCTTTTGAATTCCTGAGAAAAATTATATTGTTTTCATTTTGGTATAAAAAAATTATATATTATATTTGTGATTGTCACTATAACAAATGAAAATATGATTATGAAATACATTACTATCTATTATCACTAAAAATGATTGTCACTAAAAATATTATCACGCGCAACACGCAGGATCCACGACTAGTTTAATCATAATTTGGGTAATTTGTTGATTAATCCTGATTTACTAACCCTTTTGAGCCAAAACGGCAACTAGGGATTCTAGTAAATTTGCCAAAGTTCGTTAACGAGCATTAAATGAAGTTGGCATGCTTCTTATGGGTAAATGTGGTCAGGCCAAATTTTTAGTCACATAGAGCAGCTCAGGTATCCTTTTGGGTGTAACTAGCCAGCACTATTTAGGGTCAAACAAAAGTATCTTGGTGGGTAGGATTTATATTTAAACCGAAAAACTAGCTCACAACCTATTTCACTATACTAGTGGACAACTCATGGGTCTCAATAGTACCAGGTTGTGGGTCATGGGTTATTTGGTGATGCATATAATTTTACTAACCCTTTTTAATCCAAATGAATTGCATAAATATGAGACATTTTATATTTTATTTATTAATTAATATTAAAATGCATCGGCAGAAACACATCACACACTTTTTTTTCCCTTTTTTTTTTTTTTCTGAATTGAAAACTTCTTCACACACTTTTTTTTTTAATGTTTATTTATTTTATAAAGAAGTCATTCGTCTTTATTGCTATAAAATTAGGAAGATACATCAAGATGCAACTGGTGTTGGATGAAAGATGGAATTTCTTCCATCCAAACTACCATCTCCAAAATACATTATTTATATCTGCCATCTTCGAAAACTTCATCACACAATTAAGTACATATAAAGATAAAAAAATACCACGAATTTGTTATTTTATTCCATAACGTGGTATATTATTGTTCATAATCAAGCTGCATTTTTAGTAACTTTGTTTTTTATGAGATAATTTTTGGCGACTTCTGCAATTTTTGCTACTAGGTCAGTAGTGACATACGAGGTATTTGCAATAGCCTTTTCCTTGACATCATACTCAATTGTGCTTTTGATTATGCATGAATCATTGTCCTTCTCTATGATTTCGAAGCGAACACAAAAAAGAGTAAGGCCTAAATCAAGATATCCTCCTTCCATCACCTCTAGTTCTTTCATGCGTTTCTCATTGTCATACTTTGTAAACTTCTCTCTTTGCACAAAAAACCCATGTGAGCCTAATTCATTAGAAAGGAAGTCTAATTAATGAAAAAAAAAAATGGAAGTAACTATTCAAATTGAAACTTTAAAGGGAACATAGAAGCATAAACAGTCTACAACCACTTACTTGCCCTACAACCACTTCCACTCACTGATTGACTCGACCCACTCACTTAGCCTATAACCACTCCCACTCATAAGTCACAAGTTTGGTCAAAGGCTCAAAAGTGTAAAAAGACAGAAACTTAAAACTTAAAAACATTACAAACAATAAACACACACACACACACACACACACAGAGATGATCAAAGACTCAAAACTCAAAAAAAAAAAATTTTAAAAATTTATATCAAAAGACTGTAACCACACACACAGTGAAAGAGAGTTTATCGAAAGACTATAAAACACAGAGAGAGAGAGAGAGAGAGAGAGAGAGAGAGAAATCCCAGATCAAGCAGCGGTGGTGGTGATGCAACCTTACTTGGTTAGACTTGGACTTGCTAATTTTTTTTCTTGAAGTTTAGAAGCTAAATTTAGCTGTGCTTAAAAAAATTAGGTTCAAGGTCAAGTTGTGCAAATTTTTACTGTAGGAGGGTCAAAAAAAATTTTAAAAAGATATTATATAATTTTTTTTTCCAGGGGGTTCATTTGAATCCCTTGCCTTCAACGTAGCGCCACCCTTGAATCCTTGATACCAAGGTCATATTAAATTTTCTACATTGTAGATAAAAATATTAATGACACTATTTATCATTTTTTTTTTTTTTGGTTGTTGATAATTTGATAGTTGGGAGATAAGAGATTTGAACCTTATACATTTTGGTTGAAAACTCCTAGAAAAGCTAATTGAGTTAGAAGGCTCTAGAAAACATTACTCATCAACTTGCAGAGCTATTTTCAAATATAAATGTTTTCAGTGTCAGATATAGCTAACATTGAGTGTTTTATTTCATAAATGCATTACAGATTTTCTTATGAGTCATTTACTTTATTATGTAACATGTTTTATTTTATTTTTGTTAAAATTGTATATATTGTATGAGTTTAAATTGACTCATTTATTTTGATTTTTAAGTTTATTTGCTTATGTACAACTTTTTACAAGTATACGTTTTTTATGCTAATGTAAACTTTTTTGAAAGCCTCATTTTTTTTTTTTTTTTTTAAGTACAAATATACTTTTGCAAACTTTTAACATGTTGTTAAGCCTCATTTTCTTTGCTATTTACTTTTTTCTTTAGCATGTTATATATATATATATATATATATATTTGGTTAAAATTATATATATATTGTATGAGTTTAAATTGACTCATTTCTTTTTGCTTTTTAGTTTATTTGCTTATGTACAAGTCTTAGTTTTTTATGCTATTGTAAACCATTTTGAAAGTCTCAATTTTTTTTTTTTTTTGTTAGGACATATGTGATTTGATGTTAAGAACATATGTCAATTTAGAATTGGCTTATCCTTTGACAAAACGCACTTTACTTGTAACTGAGTAGATCTAGGATGTGTTTAATACTTCAAGGAACAAGGTTTCAAGTTCTAGTGTTAAAGCCATGCAAAACTATCCAAGAAACAAGTGAAAAAGTGCTGGTTTTTAAAGCTTGACAGCTAGTATCTATCGAGATTTAAAAAGCTGCTGACGCTCGATTCTCGACAACTAGCTCGATAGATACCGTATCTGTCAAGGTTTATTAAATTCAGTTTTTCAAAGCTGATTTTCATCCAATACATGTGTATATGTTTGGGCTTTCTTTTCTAACAACCCTAAACATATATAAGGATTATTTTAAGAGCTGTAAAAGGGCACGCAAGTGTGAAGCAAAGTTTCGTTTATGCAAATTGTGACCAGAGACAGAATTTGCCCTAGTTCATCTTTCTCTTGAAGAAGCTTTTGTGTTTATACACCGTAAAGTTTTGTGACCAAGAAGCTTCATGATCTTCATCGTGTTGATAAACTGAAGAACTTTGCAGCTAACATCCTTCTCAAGTTGGTGATTAAGTCACGTACTAGGATCTGCGCATCTATTGGTTAATTACATACTGGGAGTCGTGCATTGAAAAGGAGAGATTGTCACGACAAAACAAGTCCAATTGGGTATTGGGGTAAGGGTTCAACTGTAAGTTGGTATAAGGTACTGGGATTCCTTTACTTGTAATCGCTTGTTGTGATAATAGTGAATTCTCGAGAATGGTGACCTTAAAATCACCCGGTAGAGTTTTTGCCGTGTAGGTTTTCCCCATTCGTAAACAAATCACCGTGTCAATTTAATTTCCGCTACATTTAGTTAATTGGTGATTTGTTTGTGCTTCCACGCATTTTGCATGTTAATTGAATTAATTAATTAACTTGGCTAAATCAATTGGTTAATTTATTACAAGGGGTCAATACATTCTTGGCCTGTCAAGTGGTATTAGAGCAGGCTCACTCTGATTAGGTGTTAATCTTTGCTGTGTGATCCATTGACCCCTATTGTCATGGTTGCAACTGGCTTGAAGAGATATTTGTTTTCAAATACATCTTGTTTTTCTAATCTCTACTTGTTTGAGTGTATCAGAAAATGCAAGTCTAAAAGTTATTTGAATTCTATTATGATGACTATTGGAAAAGATCTTAACTTGACAAAGAAGAAACTAGACTGTCTCAAAATGAAAATGTGCAAAGGAGTTCGTCTGAGAAGAGTGAAAGTTAAAAGTTTTGTTCATAAAAGGCAGATGAGAGAAAACACCATTCCCACTGATCTGTCATCTAAGCACGAAGTGTGCTTTATGATGAAGTCCGCATTTAAGGTTATGGACACGTATTTGTGGTACCTTGACAGTGGCTGCTCAAGACACATGACTGGAGACCGATCTCTTTTCAAGGTTTTCGAGTCTAAGAAAGGTTGTAATGTCACTTTTGGTGATGGGAGCAAATCACAAATTAAAGGAAAGGGAGTCATCTCTCTACCTAGACTGCCAGACATTGCAAATGTTCAATATGTAGAAGGTCTGAGAGTGAACTTGTTGAGCATAAGTCAGATATGTGATCAAGACTTCATGGTACTATTCTCAAAGGGAAAATGCCTTGTCATGGATGAGTCTGGAAAGAAACTTATAAGTGGTGTCCGCACTCTAGACAACTGTTATGGTTTAGTTTTGGATGTTGATATTATATGCAATAGCATTCGTTCACCAAATAAAGATCTATGGCACCAAAGGATGGGACATGCTAGTTACAAACATCTTTCAATTGTATCTAAGCATGAGTCAATTTTGGGGATACCAAAGCTCAGTAGAGTGAGTAATGTGGTGTGTGGACCATGTCAGGTTGGAAAACAGACGAAAGCCAAACATCCGGGCACTCAAACATCCGTTATATCCAGACCATTAGAGCTACTACATCTGGATCTCATGGGTCCAACTAGAACTGAGTCTCTTGGTGGAAAGAGATACATCATGGTTGTGGTAGACGACTTCACTATGTACACTTAGGTTATACTCCTACGATCCAAGTCTGATGCTCTTGAGCACATTGAAGCCTTGTGCACAAGATTGCAGAATGAGAAGAGCTTGAAGATTGATCGAATTCAAAGTGATCATGGTAAGGAATAGTCACAGGTACACTCAGATGCTCAAAGTTTAGCTTGAATAAGTTTCCTTGTGGTGGTTGCCATGCTTGACTTGCTGAAACATGGGCTGTCACAGGCACACTCAGATGCTCCTGCGCTTCATGAAACTCACTCAAATAATCCAAAGCTCGCTGATATGACCGAGATGAATGTTGAAAAACAGCCCTATGCAAGACCGTGTTTCACTGAAGCCAAATTTGCCAACATATCACCCAAAATAAATCCAACTCTTCAAGTAACAACCTTGGCATGAGACTAGCAACTAGCTGCCCAAAATCCACTTGCACAGTACCGACTTTTTGAAACCTGATTGCACTGCCAGCCCAAACGTCTTATGCTGCCCAACACTCCCAAAGCATATGTAGCACTGATTCATCAACTCTATGACAGAAACAACATCAAGCATCCTCCAACGCCCTCCTTCGCACCAAGTTGTCCTTCGTAGGCAATATATTATGGCATGCTCTCCATGAAAAAAATTCTAACCTTATTTGGAACCTTAGGCTTCTAGATCCGTGACCACAAGGAAATATTTGATCTTTGCACCGAAGCCTCCCCATAATTACTCTTTGTCAACCTCAATTGCTTAGCCACATGGTACCCGGACTTGACATTGTACCTACCATTCTTTGTATAGGACAAAGCCAAGACATCCTACACCACCTGCCTGTGCAAGGGAACTTGGAGAATAGCTTCAGCATCATACGGGTGGAACAAAGCAAGGATTCGATCTCTATCCCACTGGTGGTTCTGCCAATCAATCAAATCGAAACTCTCCACTCCCAAATTTCCTCCATAGGTTGGAAAAGAACACTCTTTGTTGGCTGATTAGGTAACCAACAATCCTTCAAAACATAGATAGAAGCACCATTCCCCACTCTCCAATAACACCCTTTCCTCAATACCGGTTGAGCAGCTAATAAACTCTTCCAAACATTGGAGTTGTTTTGACAATCTTTCTCCTCAAGGAACTCATGCCATGGAAAATACTTTGCCTTAAAGCACCTATACAAAAGAGAGTTTTTGTCCTGCAATAATCGCCATCCTTGTTTAGCTAGCATAGCTAGATTAAAAGATTGAATATCTCTGAATCCCATCCTTCCCTCCTTCTTCGACTGCGTCAGAAAACTCCAACTCTTCTATTGAATTTTCCTTTCCTCACCAATTTGGGCCCACCAAAATCTAGCGCACATAGCATCCAATTCATCACATAATTTTCTAGGTAATTGAAACACCCCCATCGTATAAGTGGGAATAGAGTGAGTCACTGCTTTTATCAAATCTCCTTTCCAGCCCTTGAAAGTAACTTCCCCTTCCAACCTTGAATCTTTTTCCAAACCCTTTCCTTAATGAAAGAAAAAGTGTCATATTTCCTTCTTCCAATCAAAGTAGGCAACCCCAGATAAGAATCAAACTTCGCCACCTCCTTCACCTTTAGCTGGTCAACAATCCATGCTTTTTGCTCCATCTTCACATTGCTACTGAAATAAGGTTGAAGACTTCTCAAGATTGATGCATTCGCCAGAAGCATCAGCATATAGCTGTAGAGTATCTGATACAACCTGCACTTCATCATTATTAGCCTGACAAAAAATCAAAAAGTCATTAGCAAAAACCAGATTAGTAATACGAGGAGCATTCCTATAGACTGCCACTCCATGCAACCTCCCATCTAAATCTGCTTTAGCAAGAAGTGAGGTAAAGCCTTCTGCACAAATCAAAAACAAATAAGGGGACAACAGATCTCCTTGACGAATACCTCTAGAAGGCATGATATTCCCATAGGCTTTTCCATTAATCCTAACTGAAAAGGAAGATGTAGAAACACATTTCATAACCCTATCCACCCAAACCTCTTAAAAACCCAATTTTATCATCTTACCCTTAAGAAAGCCCAATTCCACCCTGTCATAGGCCTTACTCACATCCAATTTAAGAGCCAATACTCCCTTTTTGTCCTTTTCTCTAATATGCATGGCATGCAAAATCTCATTGGCTACTAGCACATTATCAGTAATAAGGCGGCCAGGTACAAAAGCACTTTGAGAAGGAGAAATAATCTGTGGCAATATCAGCTTCAATCTGTTTGCCAAAACTTTTGAAATAATTTTATAAATCACATTACAGAGGCTAATCGGTCTAAAGTCTACCATTTTTTCCAGTTTCTTTACTTTAGGAATCAGCACTATATGAGTATAAGTAATATCAGGCTTCATATTACCAGAATTTAAAATATTTAACACAGCATCAGTCACCTCATTACCCACAATATGCCAAAATTTTTGATAGAAAAGTGCATTCATACCATCGGGTCCAAAAGCCATTGTTGGTCCTATCTGAAATAACGTTGCTTTAACTTCTTCACTACTAAACGGCCTGGAAAGCACCTCCAACATATCCTTTGTAATTTTGTGATTTACTGTGTCGAGACATTCTTCCATTCTGTCACGTGTGCCTGCATTAAAAATATTCATGAAATAATCAGATGCCACCTCAACCACATCCTTACCTTCCTTCACCCAAACCCATTAGAATTTTTAATTCCCTCAATAAAATTTTGCTGCCTTCTTTGCGAAGCTTTGGAACGAAAAAATTTAGTATTCCTATCTCTATGTTTTAGCCATGACACTTGGGATCTCTAATGCCAAAATATCTCTTGCTTCAACAATAGGTCATCAAGTTGCTTGCTTACACATAGAAACTCACTTTTGCTCTCTTCGGTCAGCTCACATTCATTCATCACCTCCAAATTTTTTTTTTTGAAGCCTTTCAATCTCTTCTATTTCAGGTTTGGTCTTAGAGGAACCCCATGCATGTAGTTCAGCCCCAAAAGCTTGGATTTGATCCCGTACACCACTCAAACCCGAGTTACCACAACCACCCTTTGTCCAAGCTTTAGTCATGGCTTCTTCACAATCTGCCCACAGCAACCAATTCTCTTCAAACTTGAAACCACCAGCCCCCCTTCCTCTAACCTGCCTATCAATCTTGGTTTTCAAAAGAATAGGAATGTGATCAGAAGCATGGCTGAACAGATGAGAGACCGAACTTGCAGGAAATTTGTCAATCCCTAGCCTCCTATTAGTCCATGTAAATTTATGCCCAATGAACCCTAAGTCAGTCAACCCGCAATCCTCCAAGGCAACTCGAAAGTCCTCCATCTGATTATAATAAGGTGCACAAACACTTTGCTTCTCAGATGCATGAAGAATGGCATTGAAATCACCTATACAACACCAAGGACCCTCAATGAAAGACCGTAAATAAGATAAAAGAGCCTAGGACTTCCACTTTTCATTCGCCTCTGGCCACCCATAGAATCTTGAGATACCACACAAAACCATCATCTTCCACTACCTTCGCTAAAATATGATTATCAGTAAAATAACAACATCTAAAGTCATCTCCTCCCTCCAAAGTAAAGCCAACCCGCCACCTGAATTTGGCTTTTTAACTATCAATTTATTTTTAAAAGGTAAATCACCACAATGCTTCTCAAAACCGTCTCTATCCAACCTCGTTTCCATCAAGAAGCATACATCGGGAGCTTGTTCCCTCACTAACTTGTGAAGGCTTTGAACTGTCCAAAGGTTCCCAAGCCCTTGGCAGTTCCAACTTAAAAGTCTCATTGCTCTCGGCAAGGGTGGTTCAACACCCCTGCCGCTTCATTCATGTTTGATTCATCACAAACCTTCCCTCTTTTTTCTTTACACTTTTCATTCTCTGTGTCCCCAAAAGAGGACACTTCTAACATATTTCTTTTCCCCAAAATAGACTTAGCCCCTTCCTTCAATATTCCCATAGGCCCAACATCCATACGTGCCAGCCTAGTCCAAGTAGTTTTCTTTTTATTACTGTTCAGCCCAACCCCATCTTGTACAAACCACGTGCTCTTTGTGAAGAGCTGGCTCCAAATCTGACCCCCCTTCAATGCTTGAACTTTGAACACCTATATCCACGGCACCTGATGCTCTGTTTTCCTATCCACTTCTCCAAGCCCATGATTCTCGGCCCAATCCCCATGATTAGCGAAATCAGCTCCCACCAATCCGGTTTCACCATCTGCACGTTCCAGAACCGTTTTGTTAGGGTTACCATCCTTGCCGCCGCCGTTTTCATTCACCTCTGGCATGCTCTGTGAACCATCACAATGCTTTGTGAACCATTCTCATTCACCTCCATCATCGCTACCCTCCTTCACAACTCTCCGTTTCAGTGGTGAACGAGCCCTGCCACCTGCCTTCAACCAATCCCCATAGCCACAATCCACATCAATCCCAGCTTTTGTTTTACTGAAATACTTCGCACAGTAACGTAAGTCATGCCCTAAGAGTCCACAGTAATGGCAAAATACCGGCAACCGTTCATACTTAAAGTGCACCCAATGTTTCTCTCCATCCGAACCTGCCAAAAAAGCTCCTCGCCGTATTTCTTTGTCCAACGGAATAGCAATCTTAACCCTCATGAAGAAATTTTGGCTGTCATTGGTGCGCCGCTTCTTTACCTCCAAAACCTTGCCCAACCGGTTCCCCACCTCTGCTGCTACCCGATAAGATCTCATATCAAAAGGCGCCCCCCAGATTTGCACCCATAAAGGAACTGAGTCAAACTTGACGTTCGCCGCCGTCATCCCCGATTTCCATCTGGTTAGCAACAAGGCTTGATTATCAAAACACCAGACACCTCCAGTATAGACTCTGTCCAACTCGAATTCGGTTCTAAACTTGAACTGAAATAGGTTTGACCCCACCTCAACGACCTGCACTTCATCTTCCAAACCCCACGCCTTTTTTAGTGTACCCAATGCAGCTTTTTTATTAAAAGATTTGCAGGTTAAAAATTTTCCAATGAGACTCAACGCACAACCCTCTAGTTCCTCTCTTCGGCCTTCATCTGAAATAGTAATAATTTCTTCTTCCTCCAAAGTTAAAGTCATCTGCTCCAGAATCTTGAGATGTCGTCTGCCATGATAGAAAGGCCGCAACTTGAAAGACAAAAGAGGCAGCCCCGTAGGAAACCCTAAGGGAGAAAGAAACTCGCAGAACACGAGAGAGAGAACTCCTAGTAACGAGGAGAAAAGTTTACTGGGTTTTTTTATGGCATGATACAAAAAAGAGGTTAGATAGTATATTAAATGTTTTTGTCAAGAGCCTTATAATTCAACTGACACTTTTTTTTTTTTTTTTTTACTCCAAGTTTCAAATCCCTTCACCCCTAATTATTAAATTTTTTTTTTTTTTATAAAGTAGGCTAAAATGTAAAATACACCTTTGAAGTTTGGATGTTATTTTGATTTCATTCCCTAATGTTATATACTGTTTTGATTGTTAGCCCACCTGTCCATTTTTTGTGGATTAACTTGCCACGTGTGTATATTTCGTCCAATGAAAAGATGCCAAGTCAATTAGTGATGCCACATCGCTTAAATAATACCAAAATCATTATAAAATTATTATCTAAATATAAAAAACCTACATAAATTAAAATTTAAAATAAAATCCCAGCTAATTTGGCTCACAACAACAACCCAGCCAACCACATGAACCATCGTTACAACTTACAACCATCAAACCCAAGCCCAAACTTCAAAAAAACCCAGCCACCATACCAATTTCACTCATCCTCGGTTTATGACCTTTTGGAACTCCTCATTTCACACGCCCTTTAAAGTCTCGTTCGTTAAGCTTTGATCAAAGAGAGACAATTGAATTGAGAGCCTAGGCTTTAGGATTTTAGAGAGAATGAATCAAAAAGAGAGCAAGATTGATTCAGTCTGAGATGGTTGATGAGAGACTAGCCACCAACAGGTGGTGGCAACGAGCAGCAAGAGACGATGGCTGGGTTGAGATGGTGAGAATCGGCCATGGTCGGATTGGGTTAGAGAGAGAGGTTGCAAAGTCTCTTTTAATAATAATAATGTTACTTACAATTTGAAAAAAGTCTCTTTCAATAATATTAATATTTTCTAATAGCTATTTATAATTCAAAATTACAAAAAAGTACTATTTACAATATAAAGTTATGGTATAACAAGAATAAGAATAAATTTTACAGTGTGGTAAAATTTTAATTTATCGAAATCACTATTGCAAATTCATTTAACAATATAATTGCCCATTGACCTTAACTTGCAAAAACAAAAACAAATTCAACACATAACTCAATGAATTGATTTTAAACATACCATGATCAATTTTATTTAGAGAATCAAATATTGTATATCAATTGTAAGATTTAACAAAATAGATGAAAATTAATTAATAATTTTAAATATTTTAATTTAAGGTGATGCATGATGATGGATAGTTGAAATCTAATTTCAATTTTATATTGGTTGAGAGAGAGAGAGAGAGAGAGATTGTTTAGTGTGTGAATGTGACAGATTGAATGGTTGATGGTGACAATATACTGTGTGGGAGACAATCCTATAAACACACAGTTTTTTTCTTTTTCTTTTTTCCCTTTTGTAAAATATTTTATTTGAGTTTTTTTTTTTTTTTTTAGAGAGTTTCAACCTATGGCATCCGCTCCTGATAATAGCTCTTTATCATTAGACCAAGACATCAATCAGTTTTTGGTGTAGGCGGGGATTAAATCCCAAATCTCTTATACAATCATCAGAGACTTTACTATTTAAGTTTGATTCTCATTCACCCACAAATTTTTGCGACCTTTTTCTATTGGGCTCATTCATATTTTTGGGGGTGAGTTCAATTATTGCCTTCACAATTTCTATTTTTATTTCTATTTCTAATGGCCCCTAAGTCATGGCCTAAATTACTTAGGCCTAGGCCGGTCCTAACAACCTTTTTTCCCCATAAGAAACAATGCATGATTTTTTATCAAAAGAAGAAACAATGCATGATTTAATCATGCACCCTTGGTGCGGTGGTCACTCCACAAATATAAATACTTGTGGGGGGTAAGGGCTAGGGTTCAAGTCTCCAGGAGGGAGCTTCACATATATATATACACTTAGATTAGGCTAGAGTAAAAATTTTATCTTCTATCCAAAAAAAAAAAAAAAAAAGAGATTTGGTGGGTTTTTTTTTTTTCTCCTCTTTTTTTTTTTTTTTTTTTTTTTTGGTTGAAGAGAAGATAGAAAAAACTTTACTAAAAAAAAGATAATTACAAAGTGATAATAAACAAGGGGTGGATCCCCTATCCATAATTGACAAACTCAGTACAAAAAGAGCTAGAGAAGGACCTAAACCTATCAATCTTGAATTAGGAACTCATCGATGAGGACAATAATGATATGAAACCTTCAAGATTGATCTTGACAATATAAACAAAACTTCAGGTACTTGAAGATAGGGCCGACCCTAGGCTTAGGTTGCACAAGGTTACACACTAGTAAAAATAAACTTTAAAGCGTGAAACAATTTTAATTTGTCAAAATCACTCTTGCAACTTCACTTAACAATATAATTTCCCATTCACCTCAACTTGCAAAATCAAAAATGGATTCAACACATACCTCAATAAATTGATATTAACCAAACCAAGATCAATTTCATTTAGAGAATTTCGAATATCATGATTCAGGTTTAATATTTTAAAAAAAAAAAAAAAAGAGATGAAAAAATAATTATTAATTTTAAATGTTTTAATTTACCTTTGGTAAGGGCCATTAGGTGATACTGTTGGAAATATAATAGTAAATAAACAAGTTTGAGTCAATAAATATCATCCCAAATAATTAACAAGAATATAAATTAGCAAGAATGTAAATTAGTATAGAGTTGTTTAAATGTTTTTAGACATGTTTTTAGTAAAATTTTGTTAATGTTTACCATTTTAATACATTTATTTGTATTTTATTACTATTAAATTAATCATGACGTCATTACGGTTTAACCTTAAACCTCTCCATTTTCCAGTTCTTTGAATGGTCCGCATTGAAAACCATGGAGCTAATTAAGTTACAAGACTCTTGGAAAATTTCAAGACTCAATAAGTAACTTGTAACTGACATCCTCAAAAAAAAGAAAAAAAGAAAAAGAAAAAAAAGAAAAAGTAAATTGTAAATGTATATATGTAAAGCTTTCTTCTGAAGACTTGAACCTCAACCCTATAGAATCATGTATAGAGTGTTGTTTTTAAATGTTGTTTATACTTTATTATTTTCTATTAACATTATCAAAATGGTGAAAATTCATGTGAAAGTTGTTTAAATGTTTTTAGACATGTTTTTAGTAAAATTTTGTTAATGTTTACCATTTTAATACATTTATTTGTATTTTATTACTATTGAATTAATTATGACGTCATTACAGTTCAACATCGGTTAAACCTTAGTTCAACCTTAAAAACCTTGAACCTCTCCTTTTTTCAGTTATTTGAACGGTCCACATTGAAAACCATGGAGCCAAACAAGTTACAAGACACTTGGCAAATTTTCGAACTCAAGTAACTTGTAATTGACATCCTCAAAAAAAAAAAAAAAAAAAAAAAAAAAAAAAAAAAACTTGTAAATGTATATGTGTGTAAAACTTTCTCCTAAAAAATTGAACCCCAACCCTTATCCCCCCAACCCACAAGAACTTATATTTGTAAAGTGACCATTATGCTAAGGGTGTGCGGTGGTACTCTATATGTCTAATAAAGGCTAATGGTTCACAACAAAGAATTAGTCCGAAGACATGAACTCGCAAGAGGAAAAATAGGTGAAACAATACTTTCAATATTTATGAATCACAAATACAGCAAAATGAGGAAAATAAAGAAAATTGAGAGAGAGAGAGAGAGAGAGAGAGAGAGAGAGAGAGAGAGAGAGAGAGAGAGAGAGAGAGAGAGAGAGGGCACTACTGGGTATATACCCTTAGACATGGACGGAGTCATCCGTGGAGCCCCCCCTAATTTTTTTTAAAATAATATAATTATATAACTATATATATATATATATATATATATATATAGGTATTAATTTTAGCAACTTCGTTCAATAAAATTACATTTTGTCCCCCTTATTGATCATTATAAGAGAAATGCTACAATTACAAACTTTTTTACAACATTTTTACTGACTATTGAGGTAGCAAATTTTTACTGATTTGCATTTGGGTCCACCACTAACATCACTTTTTTACTTATTAATAACCACTAATCACAACAAAAATTTGTAGATCTAGTATTTTCCTCCTTTTAAAGTCCATAAAAAAATTTATAGATCTAAAATCTTAAAAAAAAAAAAATACAAATCCAAAATATTAGCCCAACAACAAGAATTACCAATAGGCAATAGCAAAGCTAACTCAAAAAAAAAAAAAAAAAAAAAAAAAAAAAATTGAGACTAATCAACCAATTTTACCAAAAATAAACAACTTAGCCCTCTAAACTTTATACAAAATAATTTTGTTCTTACCAACAAAAGACACACTCTACACACACATTAAAAAAAATAATAATAATAAAAGAAAACCCTTGTTGGCTAAGCAATAGAGCCAAAAGCCGAAACCACTGCATATAGCTAGCAATAAAACCGCCCCCATAACTCCAAGTCCTGGCTCCGTCCCCGCCCTTAGAGCTACTACTTCAAATGGTTTTAATGTTGTAGTAAGATAAGTGTGTTTGGTAAGATAGGTTTTAATGGCTGATTAATGCATGGCTTGGCACCAAGGTTTTTTAATTTATTTTTTATTTTTTTATTTTTTAAGAGAATTTCAACTTATAGTATTCACTCCTAATGATTGCTCTTTATTATCAAACCAAGATACCAATTTGTTTTTGGTGTATGCGAGGATTGAATCTCCGATCTTTTATTTGATGACAAAAGATTTTACTAGTTGAGCTAACTAGAACTCACAACAACAAAACTTTTTAGTAGGTCTAAGATGCTCCTAGAATCCATCTTTGAATATGTATTAGAGCTTTTATCTGTTCTATTCCTTATGGGATGGAAAACTTTTGATTTTTTTTTTCTTTTTTGCTTAGACATTAGGGTGAATTGATTTAATCATAATTTGGGTAATTTGTTGATTAATCCTAATTTACTAAAACCCTTTTGGGCCAAAATGGCAACTAGGGATCCTACTAAATTTGCCAAAGTTCGTTAACGAGCATTAAATGAGGTTGGCATGCTTCTTATGGGTACATGTGGTCAGGCTAAATTTTTAGTCACATAGAGCAGCTCAGGTATCCTTTTGGGTGTAACTTGCTAGCACTTGGGCTTATTCATGGGCCTTTTGATTTTGCAAGTAAAACTAACCAAGTTTGCAAACTTTATATCTTGTGCCCATGTTAAACCAAAAATAAGCTATAACACCCCATAATTTTATTACTAATTTCTTTCTTATACATAAATTAAAAAGGAGGCCCACAATTAAATACATTTAATTGATTTGGGTCTAAAATATTTAAATAAGATAATTATTGTGGTATAAGAGGCCCAAGTGAGATGACATAAGTAAATATATGAGCCTTAATAAGTTTTAAAAACCTTAGTCTTTTACCTCTTAAGTTACACGTGTATATATATAAGAGGTTTTCTTTTGTTTCAGCCGCAACACACGATTGAGCTTTTCTTTTCTTCTCTACAGCTGTGCGTGAGAATTTCAGGTATGGTTTTCTCCTGCTTTAAATTTAGAAAGTTGGAATATTCAAAGGCTAGCAATTATTCTCATCGGAAGATATGAGTCTGGGCATCTATTATTTTTGGTACCTAGTAGAATATAATTGGGAAAGCTGTCCTATCATTATATTAATGGGAAAGCTGACTTATGATTGTTACAATATTAAAATAGGCATGGAACATAGCCGTATGGCCCTCCGTAGGCTTTAAGATTGATTAGATAAAAATAGTATATATACCCATATGTCTTGGAAAAGAGTTCATAGGAGTTAGTTTCATGAATATCTATGATTATATTATGGTTATTAGATACCTTCCTCAGCGTCGTTCTAGTGACATTAGTTATCATCTCTAAGCCACTGCAATATGCAGCAATGATTTTAAGCCAAAAATCTGATTATGCAGCAATGGTTTTAAGCCCAAAATCTGAATCTATTTAGCCACTGTAACATAGATATTATAAGGAAGTCATATACTGGCTAACTAAGTTCACCAATCTGTCATGCATCTACGCACCTATCATTGTTCAAATACTAGTCCAGCCTTATCATTTATGTTTTGCGGCATGAAGGGAATAATAGGCTATTGGATTGATCAATTCAGATTATAATATGAGGCTTCTAAAGAAAAGTAGTAGATTATATGATGGTTAGACATATAATGAAATGCTAGAGTTCTATAGAATTGTTGTACTTTCATGCCAATTTATAGATAGTGAAAATATGTGAAATAGAACAATCTGATCAAAGCCGAAAGTGAACAGTAAGTAAATAAATGGAAAATTTTGGAAATATTAGTGTTGTTCAGGATTAAACTGTTTAAGTGTGAAAATAGAATTTCAAGTGGGAAATTGCGTATTGATGAGCCTATTTTTGGTGTTACTAGGTTCTAATTCTACTGATTTATTGTGACTCAAGGGTAATTGGTTTCATTTTTGCAAATAAGAGGTAAGTGGAATTTACTAATTTGGGGATTTTCCCAAAAATAGCTTTGATTATGAAACTATTCTTATATCAAAGAAATATGTTGATATTCTATAAATATATTGATATTCTATAAATGTTTGATGTGCACATTGTATGGAAACATTGACTATTTGTAATATGAAAAACTTGTGAGACAACGTACCTAAACTTATTTAAACTTATATGTGTGGATAAATCTTTGTATTTTTTTTGTGTATTATGACTGGATTATTTGTTGTGAGCACTTGGATTTGTTTTGAATCCTAGGGCAAGTTGTGATTAAAAGCTTAGTGTTGTATTTAATTCTTAGCAAGAGACAATCATACTGTAACTAATCCTTTGTAAGGGACGGTCACAGAGAAGAGGATAGTGCACATTTGGTAACTCCTTAGTAAGGGAGTGCACCTTTAGGTTCCAAATGAGCCACCCTTAAGAAAGGGATGAAAAGGGGGTTCCAGTCCTAAAAAGGGGATAGCACAACTCTGTCAATAGGGTGTAAATGTTGACTACGAGAAATTTCTAGGAAATTGTTTGTATAATGGTGTTGGTAAATCATAATGGCTCACAATATAATGATATTTTTTTATATGAAATATTTGATGTTAAAATATTGATGGGTTACAAGTTAAAACTTTGTTGTATGAATTATTTATTTAAAAGGTTTGTTCCCACACCCCAATGTTAGTGAATTCCACTTATTGAGCTATCTCACCTCCCCTTTTATTCCCCCTTACAGATATATTAGAGGGATCATTGGAGTAGAGATTCTTGGAAGACAACAGTTACAGATTATATTGTGGAATTGAAGATTTTATTATTATTTTAATGGTATTAAATATTGTACTGAAGAATTATTTTGAGGCTATTTTATCTTTGGTGGGATTAGAGCTCTCACAATTGGGATGAGATTTTAGGTTACTGGTTGCAAAAAAAAAAAAAAAATGGTTTCTCTCCCTTCTTTTATTAAATTAATCTTTTCTCTCTCTTTCTCTCTTTTCTCTTTCTTCTTCACTGAACCCAAACCCAACACTTCTCTTCCCTTTCCTTTTTTTTTTTCTTCCTCAACCATTTTTTCTCTATTTTTTTATTTCTTCTTCACCTTTCTTCTTCACTAAACTCAGCCCTTCTCTTCTCCCCTTCATTTTTTATTTCTTTCTTCCTCCAACTCCTCGCCACACATCAGCCCCTGCCCACCAAGCCACCATTGACCCAAAACAATATTTTTTGGCGAGCTACTGCAAGCTATAATATAAGACAACACATTATCGGTCTTTCTTTTTTCTTTTTACACAAAGTCGTACTTACCGTTGAATAATGACTTCTTTTTTTTGGCTTTATGAATGATTTGTAAACATAAATGAAAGCTCGAAAATGTGTTGAAAACACAAGAGCTATTTAGACCCCCAAATTAAAGTTACGGCTCGATTCATTTTACTCTAACTTAATACTAAGTGAGGAATAGTGTAAAAGCGAGCGGATAAACAAACAAGCTACTCTAATCTATTATCAAATCAACACAACAATAAAATGGAATGTAAAAGAGTAGGAAAGAAAGATGTAAACACAAGATAACACGCCGATGTGTTATCAAAGAGGAAACCGAAGAACTCGGCAAAAAACCTCTTCGCCGCCCTCAAAGCGGAAATCGATCCACTAGACAATCAATTGGGATACATGGGTTAGCAAGAGACCTCCAAGCCTAATCTACCCGATGTACCTAAGCCCTCCAAGCTCCTACTCCAACAAGGCTTCTAGGAACCGTGTCTTGTCTAGTTCTCCGGATCCCGCAACAAGTTCCATGTTGCATCTGCCATCCTTGGCTTCTTCCAATGCTTCCCAGCAGCACCAAAACTTCACTTGACACTCTGAAAGGGTATGGTAAGTGTTTGGGCTATCAACCTCTCAATAGTATGAAAATAGAGAGGTAGGAGTTGAGGAAATTCCATAAGCAAATGTGTAGAGGATTGTGGGTATGACAATCTCTAACTCTCAAGATGTTTGGCTAGGGTTTTCTCTCAGAAGCACTCTACAACACTTGTGGGTAATGTGGGTATATATAGTGTAGGCACAAAAAGTGTGTATTAGAATGGAGTGTCTTGGGGGAAGGCCTTACCCGCGAGATACTCGCGAGACACAACTGTCTCCATCCTGGCCTATCTCTTCACATTACAGCATGTGCAAGGCACATGAGTCACTTCGCGGGATGCTTAGTCGCGAGCTACCCACGAAAACTCTTCAGTCTTCAATTGCTTGAGTCTTCATACTCTCTCTCTATCACACAACCCTTACATTCAAATCCCACAATAAATACAGGGTACAAAAGATTGAATAAATTTACAATCAAATTTGGCATGGATAAAAGCCAACAAAAACACATAGTTGTAAATAACAACTTTACAATCTCCCCCTTTGGCTATTCCTTGACAAACCCCTAAAACAGACTCTAGACTTAAATGTGAGTTTGGGAATAGTGGCAAAACTCACTCACACCTAAATCTAGAAGCTGTGATGAACTTGGAACATATATACCTATAACCTGAGACACTTAAACAAAACACATTAGACCCTCAAGGTAAATCAAGTGATAAAAGGACATGTATAATGTAACAAGTAAAAAGCGATCAAGTAAACATGTTGTAATACCTAAGAGCAACTTGATCAAACACAAAATAGTCATATGGAAATGACTACAATGATCATATAGCAAAGTAAATGATCATCTGAACATGCAACCAAAAAAGCACAATAGCATAAGGATAAATGCATGTCCAACACATACGCACGATGCGATGAAAGCAACAAAGCAAATCAAAGCACCATAAACTAACGAGAAAACAAGCATAAAGTAAATCAAGGTTTTCTCAAAAAAATGTCTTCTCCCTCTTGGTATATGCATCTCCCCTATGGCTTTCTCCCCCTACGAATGTGCATGAGGTAGAATTTCTCTCCCTAAGAGTGTTCACTTGATTCATATAGAAATGATGATATGCTCCCCCTTTTTGTCACGAATAGACAAATTAATCAAGAGGAATGAGGGAAAGAAAAGAAGATATGAACAAGGGTAAAAGATGATGCATGAGGGGTGCAAGATATAAATCTAGGTATGACAAAGACACAAGAACATGTTATATGTGCTAAAAGGTCTAAAAAGATTTAACTAGCATGAGTGAATGCAAAAACATGTCAAGTGTTCAAGTGTGTGCAACAAATGTGCATCTAGTATGCATCTAGTGTGCATGTGAGATGCATGACCAATGCATGAATAAGCACTCACGGGGCAAGGTGTATAAAACACACAACCAATGATCAAAACATGATAAACATAAATAATTATGGTGATCCCCAAAATTTGGTACTCATCGGAGTCCAAAACAACGAGAAAATGCCATTTGGGCATTTTATCAACCACTTAGAGTGCACACACTACACATGTATGTTAAACAATGCATGAACATATAAAAATCTTGCCTAAATACATGTTATTTTTGCCATAAGGGGCCAACATCCAAAGAAAATCAACATTTAAAACAAAGCCCAATAAAAAAGATTGACAAAAATTAAGTTTTCCAACTCCCATTTAAGAAAATACCAACTATGAACATAAATCCCCAAAAACATAATCTAAGGATCAAAATCCATGAAAAGAGTTAAAGATTACCTTAGAGATGTTAATGGAATGAAAAACACTTAAATTTAGTTGGGTTTTGATGTAGAAACATTAAAACATGGGTTTGGAAGAAGATGGGAGGCGTTTAAAACAAATGACCCACGAAATGCCCTTTCAAAAGTTGATTTGGAAATTTTTGCTAGTATTTCGCTAGTTAGCTTCCCGCGAAAATTTCGCTGGTATCTCGCTGGTATTTCGCTGGTAAGCCTTACTCGCAAAACAGCCGCGAAACAATTATGAAATACTCTGTCCAAAGCTTGAAAACTTGAGAATTGGACCATTTAACTCCTAGTTGAGCATACACATGAAATGGGTCACGAAAATACCCAGAAAACATGGTTTTCACACAAAAACAACTTGAAAAACTTTGAAAAACAAGGGTGATACAAATCACTTCCAAAAGCAAACAAAAATCTTTTTGGTTTGATCCACATATGATTGAGCACACACACATCACATTTGAACATGTACAATTACACAAATGAAATAAACATTCATTAAACATTAGACTTGTGTGTTGTGTGTGTGTATCAAATGTGGAATAGTCCTTAGTCTAGAGTGAAGCTTCAATGATCAATTCAATCAAGTCATACACAACTAGCACTAAGTCAAGTGGTCTATTTCAATTATAGAAATGAACATATATGACCTCCCACAAGAAAATGATTACAAAACTTAGAAGCTTTTCATTTGGCTTCTATACAAATCACAACATTTGATCATTTTTTGAACAATACATCTCATTTTGAGATCGGTGCTTGAAATTTTTGATATTTCAACATTGAGAATTAGCCTTTGGCTTTTTGAGCACCATACATTTTAAAACAAAAGTCGCTTTCCCTTTTTCCTAGTCAAATACTAGTATGTGCGACAGGTTTTTGTAGCTCAATATCTCTTTTCATTTGGAGATTTACATTTAGTGAGCTCTTTTGCAAAAACATAAAAATAAAGTGGGAAGAGATATAGGCACAAGTCTATGCAAGTATCAAGACCATCAAGACTATAGTCCAATCATTCATGACAAGCTTAAAGATCTATTTACAACAATCACACATAATTTTCAAGATTTCTTCCACACAGATAAATGTGCATACAGAACAAGCTAAGCTTGAAAATGCACTACGATATCAGTACGAAGGTACTAGACCAAACTCACATGAGATATGTGCTCAAATATATACGATCAAACTTTTTGAATTTTTCACTTTTTATGTGGTTTTGGATTTTTACACACATAAAACAAAGACATAAAAGTAAGATAAAAAACAAAACAATGCATATAAAGAAATGCAAGATGCACAAAATGCATGAAGATAAGACAATCAATGCATGAAGGGTCCTACAAAGATCGAAAGAATTAGATCAAGGACCAAAAGAGCAAAAGCTCAACCATAGGAACCTTTCCTCATCCAAACGGAATGAGTGTTTCATGAGAAGTGAGACGAGGGTTGGAAGAATGAGAATCGGAGATGCACATAACCAAGAAGTTAAGAGCATTAAACACTTTCTTTAAAAACATGCTATTTTCACTCAAATCTGGTTTACCATTTTTAGTACATTTTCCAAGAAGCTCAAGTTTCTCTTTTCTTTTGATTCTATTAAGAGCATGAAACTTAGAGCAATGAGGTCTTAGATGACCAAAGGCACCACAATGGTGACAAACAACGTGTTTAGGTCCATTAGGCTTTTTGAGAATGGATCTAGCAACTTGGTTTTGTTCTCTCTTCAACTTAGAACATTGAGGCCTTATATGACCAATCACACCACAATGATGACAAGTTTGAACAAATTTAGATCCATCCAAAGCCTTAGGATGAGACCTAAACAAATGCTTAGGCTTAAGAGCCTTTCTCTCCACTTTTTGGTTTCTTTTGTATGGAGGAATGTACACCAATTTGTCCTTTAAGGTAGGACACACAATAGGCACAACATCGGGTACCACAACATGATTGCAACAAATATTTTCATCATTTTTAACAATAGGTTCAGCAATCAAATACTTGGCATGCATCTTAAGATATTCATTTTCACATTTTAGCTCATCAACAAGTTTGTTAGACAAAAAAAGTTTAGCATCCAAGTCCAAATTCAAACATTCAAACTCTTATATTCTTCAACCAATTTGTTGGATTCATTGAGCTTAGCAATTAACTCATCCCTTTCACAAAATAACTTGCTCAAATTCTTTTGAAACTTCTTAGCGTTTTTCTTCAAGAGTTTGTCATTTGGAATATCAACAACAGCAAACGATTCAAGTAACATGTCATCACAATCATGAGGATAAAAACTCATAGAGGCATTTTCACAAACACGTGGTATGCTACAATCATCATCATCCATAGAAGCATACAAAGCATTATCCATGGCAAAACACACAAGGGGTCAAGGATCACACTTAGGTAATGAAACCAAAACAAGTGTACCCGCTCTGATACCAATTGAAAGCTCAAAAATGTGTTGAAAACACAAGAACTGTTTAGACCCCCAAATTAAAGTTACGGCTCGATTGATTTTACATTAACTTAATACTAAGTGCCGAATAGTGTAAAAGCGAGCGGATAAACAAACAAGCTACTCTAATCCATAATCAAATCAACACAGCAGTAAAATGGAATGTAAAAGAGTAGGGAAGAAAGATGCAAACATAAGATAACACACCGATGTGTTATCGAAGAGGAAATCGAAGAACTCGGCGAAAAACCTCTTTGCCACCCTCCAAGCGGAGATCAATCCACTAGACAATCAGTTGGGATACATGGGTTAGCAAGAGACCCTCCAAGCCTAATCTACCCGATATACCTAAGCCCTCCAAGCTCCTACTCCAACAAGGCTTCTCGGAACCGTGTCTTGTCTAGTTCTCTAGATCCCGCAACAAGCTCCATGTTGCATCTACCATCCTTGGCTTCTTCCAATGCTTCCCAGCAGCACCAAAACTTCACTTGA
The DNA here is from genome assembly GCA_019022515.1 of Quercus aquifolioides. Classification (NCBI taxonomy): domain Eukaryota; kingdom Viridiplantae; phylum Streptophyta; class Magnoliopsida; order Fagales; family Fagaceae; genus Quercus; species Quercus aquifolioides. Next base: position 591,181 of record JAFHAW010000260.1, on the reverse strand, counting down.
TACTCTGAAAGGGTGTGGTAAGTGTTTGGGTTATCAACCTCTCAATAGTATGGAAATGGAGAGCTAAGAGTTGAGGAAATTCTACAAGCAAATGTGTAGAGGATTGTGGGTATGACAATCTCTAACTCTCAAGATGTTTGGATAAGGTTTTCTCTCAGAAGCACTCTACAACATTTGTGAGTAATGTGGGTATATATAGTGTAGGCACAAAAAGTGTGTATCAGAATCGACAGTCTAGCATAACAGAATGTCTCGCGAGTATCTCGCGGGTAAGGCCTTACCCGCGAGACACTCGCGGGAAGGCCTTACCCGCGAGATACTCACGAGACACAGCTGTCTCCATCCTAGCTTGACTCTTCGTATTCCAGCATGTGCAAGGCACATGAGTCACTTCGCGGGTTTGCTTAGTCACGAGCTACCCGCGAAAACTCTTCAGTCTTCAATTGCTTGAGTTTTCACACTTTCTCTCTATCACACAACCCTTACAATCAAATCCCACAATAAATACAGGATACAAAAGATTGAATAAATTTACAATCAAATTTGGCACGGAATAAAAGCCAACAAAAACACATAGTTGTAAATAACAACTTTACAATAAATTTTAAGATACTGTAATTATAAAAGACAGGTTACCAGTGCCAGAAAAAGTAATGTCCACATGAAAGTGTATGTGAGAAAAAAAATGGATGTAAGAGCAATTGCATTAGTCCTTCTAAAAAGTTTTGTCTCTTTTACAAAAAGAACCTATTTTTTCTATTTTACACCATCATTTTTACAAAGTACCCACATCAGTTTATTTATTTTACACTCTCTTTTATTTAAATAATATTTTTCTCACATTTTTTATTATTATTTCACAAGTACCCATATGACCCCACCAACTTTTAACCCACACCACTCACATTTTTTTTAATTATTTATTTTTCTTTCTGAACACTATCTTTCTTTTTCTCATTCTTCTTTCTCTTCTTTCTTCTTTCATCCTTTTCTTCTTCTCCTTCTCATTCTTCTTCTTTTTCTTCTTCTCATTCTTCTTCTTCTTTTTCAATTTGGGTTTCACTATGGGTGGTGATTTTGGGTTTGCAATTTAGGTTTGATTTTGGACGGATTTCACCGCTATTGTGAGCGGTGATTTGGGCAAATTTCAGGTGGATTTTTACGCTGTTGCTGCTGCTTCTTCTTCTTCCTCTTCAGCATTCTCTTCTTCTTCACTTTTGCAATTTGGGTTTGATTAGTTATATGGGTTTGATGGGTTTTTTTTTTTTTTTTTTTGAGGAGAGGGTTTGATGAATTTGGGATCTAGATTTAGAATAAATTTGAAGAATTTGATGATTTGTATAAATTTTTTGTTGGATTCAAGAAGATAGAGGAGAAAGAGAGTAGAGGGAGAGCGAGAATCAGATGAGAGAGAAAAAACAATTAAAAAATCAAATAGAAAGCTACAGTAATTGTGAAAATTTGAATGTATATACCACCGTAATTCTAAGCAGTATCATAAGGATGGGATCATGCTATAAGGATGATTTTGTTGCAAATTTGGTGGATTTAGGTTGTGGTAATGGTGGAGGTGGATGTGGGTTGTGGGTGGCAGTGGAGGTGGCTGGGATTTTGGGTATCTTCAGATGAGAGAGGGAGAGACAAATGAAGTGAGGTGTGAAAAAAATAATATTTAAATGAAGAGGTAAAAAAATAGAATCACTGATGTTGGATATTTTGTAAAGTGAGAAGGTAAAATAAATAAAGTAGCTTTTTGTGGTGCTAAATAACCAAAAAAAATAGCTCCACCAATGTGGATACTCAAAAGGCGGATATTAACTACTAGAGGGCGGAGACTTAAAAAAGGAAGTTAAGAAAAGGTGAAAACATTCACTAGAGAACAGTCCCCTTTCTTCCATCACCTTCTATTATCTCAACTTTCCCAATGAGACTTAGCTCTTCATTAATAAGTTTTGCCAACCCATGTGTGTCATAAATTAAAGCCCCCATGCTTCACTTGCGGCCACATTTACCTCCAGTTTGTGTGAGAGTTAATTTGCCCAAACATCTTTAAAGTCTCTTGCTTTTGAGCAGCTATCTACATATACTCCTTTGAAATCATATTTTGAAATCGCGAAAACACGATTTCAAAGAGAGTGTACTTGGAATGTGCAACAATGAGTGTATAACAAGATTTTTTCTATATATAGAATCAAAATTGTTTGGTTGATATTATAATATTGTGCCACCTAAGATTTTGAAACTTTACAATTTTATATTTAATTATTTTAATGTATAGTATTTTTTTGGAAAAAATTGGCAAATGCCCTTTTTGAGCAAAAAAAGCAGCATTTTACCTTTTTTCCCAAACTAATTAGGAAAATGCCCTTCTTTTGTAACTCGATTTACTCAAAATCAAGTTTTAAAAAAAAAAAAAATTTGAAGCCCTATAGTGACGTTTTAAGGACCTATAGTAATGTTTTGTAACTCAACCTCCATGAAATCGAGTTACAGGTAATTTTTTTTTTCATTTTTTTACCTATAACTCAATTTCATGGAGGTCGAGTTACAAAACGTCACTATAGGTCCTTAAAAGGTCATTATAGGCTTCTTAAAAACGTCATTATAGGGCCTAACTCGATTTTGAGCAAATCAAGTTTTAAAAGATGGGCATTTCCCTAATTAGTTTGGGAAAGAGGACAGAATGCTACTTTTTTTGCTCAAAAAGGGCATTGGCCAATTTTTCCCTATTTTTTTAACAAAATTTTATTTTAGTGATTAGGATATATATTTAATAGAAAAAACTAGCCCATAGCTTATTCTATTAGACTTGTGAGCTATTCATGGGCCTCAACAGTAAAAGTTCGGGTTGGGTTATTTGGTGATGCATATATATTTAATTACCAACCCTTTTTAATCCAAATAAATTGCATAATTATATGAAATTTTATATTTTATTTATTAATTAATATTAAAATGCATAGGCAGAAACACTTTTTTTTTTTTTTTTTTTTTACAAAGAAGTCATTTATCTTTATTGTTTTAAAATTAGGAAGATATATATATCAAGATTCAAGTATTTTGAGAGAGTTTTTAACCTATGGCGTCGGCTCCTGATGATAGCTTTTTATCTTATCATCAAACCAAGACACCAATCAGTTTTTAGTGAAGGCGGGGATTGAACTCCAGATCTCTTATACAACCATCAGAGACTTTACCAGTTGAGCTAACTAGAACCCACAAGATTCAAGTATTCAACTCTACTTTATTCTCTTCACTCCCTCACAATCCAAATAGACCATAAATGTAATCAATAGTTGCCCATTAACAAATCATGGTTTGTTTTTATAAGCAAACAATTCATGGTTTTATCTAATCGTGCATTTAAAGAGTCGGTAGTAACCTGAAGGACCTGAAATTATGTTTATGTTGTCAAGATCAATCTTTAATCAAATGTTGAATTTTTCCTCCAAAAAAAAAAAAAAATCACTTGTTGGATTTATAATAAGAACTCATCGATGAAGACAGTGATGATACGTCGCTATCAGGATTCATCTTGACAACATATACATAAGTTTAGGCCCTTCAGGATACCACCAACTCTTTATATGATTAAATTAAAAAAAAATAAAAATAAATTGAAGCATTGGATCCTAAGGTTTTTGTCTTCTTTATACAAAAATATTTCATTCCATAAACAGAATACAATAAATACCAAGTCGGCAAGACCCAAACATTGTATTACTATATATAACTGTAGTGTACTAGACATATGGGTTAATGTGGCTATATCAATGTCTCCAATTCCAGACCATTATATATATATATATATATATTACTAATTTACTGTAAAATTTATGAGTAATGCTACAACCATAAACTATTTTACATACATTTTTACAAATTGTTGATGTGACCAGTTTCTTATTGGTTTTCATCTAGGCCTACCATTAACATCACTTTTTCATTTACCAATAACCACTCACCACATCAGCAGTTTGTAAATTTTTTTTATAAAAAAATTTGTATCTCTAGCATTACTCAAATTTTATTAGAAAAAGGTTTGCAAATTGATGTAGTATTGGACGTGATTAGTGTCACTTCAATAACATAATAAATAAATATTGAAATAGTTTTTGTGAGTGGTGAAACATAAATTTATAAAACTGATTTAGTAAAATTTGTGGCATTTCTAACAAGTTGAAACACACTATTACTCTAACTAATTTCCGATAAAAAAGAAAGAAAAAGAAAGAAAGAAAGAAGATGTAGAAAGAAATACACTCTAACTATCTATAACTTTACACATTTAACACATGACAAAATTAATTGAAGCACATGTAGGGAATAATATACAAAGTAATAAAAGAATAACAAGGATAACATAAAAGACAAAATAGAAATAGATAACTTGGAGATACAAAATTGTTATCCTTAGACAATATTTGACCCCACACTAATGTTGCTAAAGGGTTATCGCAAACTTGTCCCTAGGATACACTAAGTTGTTGGGTTCTACAAATAGCAATTCCGGAGAATAACCACAAAATTTCTTATGTTTCTCTCTAACTTACTATTTTGTGGAGTTATTTTCGAGTGAACATAAGCCTCTATTTATACTCATAGGGTTAAATTTCATCAAAAGACACGTATGGAGAGTTAAAATATTTCATAAAACCGTTCATAAGGCTTGAATACACATATTATTGCACACATATTATTTTTTAAACAAAAATCGTAAGTTGAATACACTCTTTTTATTGGAAAAGGTTTCTCTCAAGCTTGATTGGAAAATGTTTCTCTACAAATTAGTTTGGAGAGAAACTCTTTAAACTCTGTTAATATCTTTTTATTTGATGTAAATTTTGAAATTCTAATCGTTAGATTGTATGTTTTTATTATGTCCTCCATGCTTGCAGAATTTTAAGAAGATCAAATTTCAATCGCTATGTCATCTGAATGTTCAAATAGTGTATAAAACACTATGAACGTTTAGACCCCCAATTATAAAATTATCAATTCATGCTTAATGTCAAACAATATATGTGTGGAAAATGAACATAAGCAAATAACAGAATTGATAAACAATCTAAACCAATTAAAATCACATTCACAGCAGAAATCAAATGGCAAAGATTAAGGGAAGAGAGATGTAAACATTAGGACAACACAATGATGTATTATCGAAGAGGAAACCGAAGCCCTCAGCGTAAAACCTCTTCGCCGCCCTCTAAGCGGTAAAAAATCCACTAGAAAATGTAATTGGGATACATGAACAGCAATAAACCCTCCAAGCCTAATCTACCCAGTGTACCTAAGCCCTCCAAGCTTCTTGCTCCAACGAGGTTACGCCGAACCTTTTTCTTTTCTAGCTTACCAAATTCCGCTATAGCCCATAGCATCAACCAATAACCATTGGTCCTTTCCTAACTGCTTCTCAAAGCACCAAAAAGCCTTCTCACAGATATGGGTATGGTGAAAAAGAATTTGGGTCATGAACCTCTCAAGGATGTAACAATGGAGAGGGTGAGAGTAGATGAATTTGAAGAGTCTCTATGAAAAGATTGTGGATGAGTCAATCTTGTTTTTCTTTAGGGTTTCTCTCTCAAAATTCTCTCTAGAAGCTCTTTACATTTTGTGGGTATAAGGGTCTATATATACTAGTGGGTGTTTGGAATGCGAAGAGTCAATTTTCCAAAATAGAGCTAGCTGGCAACTTGGCCTTGCGACTTGACTGAGTTGCGAGTTCAAGCCGCGAGCTAATAGAATGGCCAGTCTGGACTTTTTGTCCTGTAGTGCTATAGCTGGCATGACAGTTCAGCTTCTCTGCATGCTTCACTCATGTGTATCTTCTGGCGGCTTGCCAGTCGCGAGCCACCCGCAAGATCCAGTCGCGAGTCCCTGCTTCACTGCACAATCTTCAGCATTTCTTCACACTCTCTCACACACTACCCTTACATGATTCCCACCTAAATACAGGGTTTCTAAATGCTGAATTACAAGCAAATTTGGCACGAAATAAAGCCAACAGAATGGTCTATTAAATTCAACCTTACATCATCAATCAAAAGTTTAAATTTCAAGTTTTTGTGATCCAAAATTATGTATAAAAAATAAGTTTAATGATCAAATAGTAAATAACATCCAATTTGAACGAAATTTGGGATGTGTTAGGAACATACGAAACATGCAATCCAATGGTTAGATTTTCAATTAGGAGTGGATGCCATAAGTTGAAACTCTCTAAAAAGAGTACTTAAAATAATTATGTGATAAGTTGTGGTTAAAATATTTTTAAAAAATAAGTTGAGCTTAGAAAACCACTTTTACATGGCCCTATTACTGATACTATTTTTATTTTGTGCCAATCACAACAATTATGAAAAAAATTGTGAAAAGTTTTGTATCCCTAAACTTAAACTCTCACTAGTTTATCGTTTTACAGACTTCTTATTTAAATTCAAAACTTTTGAAACAAAAGTGGTTCATGTAGCATAAAGTAGTCAGTATTTTTATAAAAAAGTTGGTTAGTGTTAAGAATATCCAAAAGCTTAAGTTAAGAGGTCTAATATACAACTTTTTACCCAACTTAGAGCATTCACATCAGTCCGTCCAAAGTTTCCGTCTATTTTAGCATAACAACCTACTTTTTTTATTTTACATAACTACTTTATAAAAAAACACACATCAGATTATCTATTATACACAATTTTTTTTATTTAAATAATATTTTTTCACTATTTTATTTTATTATTTCACACCTCACCCACCTTCACACACTCCAAACACTTTTCTCTAAACACAGTCTTTCTTTTTTTTCCTTTTTTCTTTCTCCTTCTTTTTCTTCTTTCTTCTTTCTTTTTCCCTTCTCCTTCTTAGTCTCCTCCTTCCTCTTCTTCTTCTTTTGCAATTTGGGTTTGATTATTTATATGGGTTTAATTTTTTTTAGGAGAGGTTTTGATAAATTTGGAATCTAGATTTAGAATAAGTTTGAAGAATTTGATGATTTGTATATATTTGTTAATACATTCAAGAGAAGATAGAAGAGAAAGAGAGTAGAGGAAGAGAGAGAGTTAGATGAGAGAGGAAAGAAAAAAATAAATTAAAAAATCAAATAGAAAGTTACCATAACCGTGTAAATATGCATGATTACTATAGTAAAAATGGAAATGCACAGTAATATAGAGGCACCGATATGGGTAGATTTTCAGTAAAAATGTGTAAAATTATGCACTTTTTCTATTTTGCACTGACTAGTGCAAGTACTTAATGTGATGAGTTGTGATTAAAAAATTCTAAAAAAAATAAGTTGAGTTAAGAAATCAATTTCACATGGGGCCATTACTTACCATTTTTATTTTGTATCAATCACAATTGTACGGCCCCCGCACCATGACCCGTAGTGGGCCTTGGGCCCTGGCCTGGGTATATGGCCCATGAGGCCGGTCTCCCTCTACCTAGCGGCCCACCCCGAGCCCCGCGGGCTGCAGGCCCAAGCTTTGCTTTTACATCGTTTCTCGGCAAACCCCTTCCCGAGCAGTGATGAACACACAGCTCGCGAAACACCCCGCCCTGTACCTACCCGGCCGTGCCTCGGAGAGGCACCGCTGCCGGGAACTGTCGTGGAGGTAGGAACCAAGTTCCAACGCCACCCTCACCGCTTCCCATGCCCACCTAACCACCCACTTACGATCGATAACACTGGACCGCCGGTTGCACTTACTGGCGAGTAATTATGACCTCTCCACTACTTCGTGAGCTATAAATACAAGAAGTTTTGAGAAGACAAAGGTTGGAGAATTGAGGGGAGGAAGAGTGTAAACAGAGAGAGAACAGAGTAAGGAAGTGGGTCAGGCCCCCGAGGAGAGGAAAGCGATTCAGTTGAGCCTTGGTGTTTAGAACGACCCAGTGTGGGAAATCCAAACCCACTATACAAATAAGTTGTGAGTCCAAGTGAGGCCCAGCCCAACGGGTTTCAGTTTTTGGTGCGCACAATTGGCGCCGTCTGTGGGAAATCCTACTAAGCAGTGGTTCTGCCAAGGCTCGTATACAGGAAAGATGTCTGGAGGTAACGCCGAGAGTGGCTCGGCAGGGTCTTCCAGGGGCTCCACCTGGCGGGAACAGAGGCAGAAGAGACGCGAGGATCCGTTTCACGAGCAACTGGAAGAGCGGTCCGGCCTTGGAGAAGGGTCGTATCAAACGGGGAGAACAGCATCCCATGCTTCCCGGCATAGGCAGCCCGATGTCAGGGATGAAGAGCTTGAGCGGCTGCGGAGGTTAGTACAAGACCTGGAGTTGGAAGCCCGAAACGAGCGCCGCCGAGCTGGTCAAGACGACCGAGAGAGAGGGCCAGGCGCCGAGGGAGAAAGACGCGGGATGGGATCGAATCAATCAGGATCCCGCCACCACAGGGAGCGCTCGCACTCGAGGGAGTCCCGTCGCCGCCGAGACTGCTCCCATTCAGCAGAGTCTCACCGGCGGCAAAATCGCTCTCGGTCGCGGGAATACGGGAATCGGGGCTCGAAGTCTCCAAAGGGACGGCCGAGGAATGCGGCCATGGATGCTATGAGCCGTGCATTGGCAGGGCGGCTCGGTCACCATTCTTAGCAGATATTGAGCGAGCACCGATGCCGGACAGATTTACGCACTCGCCGTTCAATTCGTATGGTGGGAAAACAGACCCCGTAGAGCATGTCAGCCACTATATCCAGATGATGTCTTTGCATACCCGCAATGACGCTCTGATGTGCAAGGTTTTTCCCTCCAGCCTTGGTCCCACGGCCTTAAGGTGGTTCAACGGGCTGCGCAAGGGCTCCATTCACAGTTTCGCCGAGCTAATACAGGAGTTCGGTTCCCGTTTCGTGACGTGCAGCCGGGAGCAGCAACCGGTGGACGCGCTGCTGTCTATGAAGATGAGGGCAGGGGAAACCCTCCGGGATTACACTAACCGATACTGGGAGCTCTACAACGAGATTGGCGGAGGGAACGAGAAGATTGCGGCGAGCACTTTCAGATTGGGATTGCCTGACAACTCGGGGTTGAGAGAATCGTTAACTAAGAAGCCTCCCGAGGACATGAGGCAGCTGATGAGGCGCATCGAGGAGTACAAGCGGTTGGAAGATGATAAGATACAGAGCAAAGGCAAAGCACAGGTGGCTGATCGTCCTCGGCTGAGCGGTTTTCAACAGAGGGCACGGGGAAATTTGAGGATTCAAGAACCAGCAGCACCAGCAGGGGAGGTGAACGTGACGTTCAAGGAGCCCGTGCATAAAATCGTGGATAAGATCAAGCACGAGCCGTACTTCAGATGGCCGAACCGGATGGCTGGCGACCCCTCTAGGAGAAATCAGAACCTGTACTACACCTACCACAAAGACCGGGGGCATACTACCGAGCAGTGCCGAGTATTAAAGGACCATCTCGGGCAGTTGGCTAAAGCAGGACACCTCAAGGATTTTGTGACGGACGCCGGGGATAGAGGAACAGGGCATGGCGCCCCACACATAGGGAGTCCCCTTCCGCCCCCTATTGGGATAATTGATGTTATCCACGTCGCCCCGAGGGACATTTCGGCGGCAAAGGGGAAGGAGGTGCTGACGATGATATCGGTAGAGGGGAGTACGGGCGTGCCGCCTGCCGCGAAGAAGATCAGACCTACCCGAGAGCCGATCTCTTTCGACGACAGTGATTTAGAAGGAACCATTCAGCCGCACGACGACGCATTGATAGTAACGGCAAGGGTTGGCGGCTTCGTTGTGAAGAGGATAATGATAGACCAGGGAAGCAGAGCGGATGTTATGTACCCGAACCTATTCCGGGGGCTCGGGTTGAGGAATGAGGACCTGTCGAAGTACAACACTGCCCTGGTTGGGTTCGATGGGAAGATGGTGGCGCCCGAGGGGCAAATCTCTCTGCCCGTGAACATGGGGGGCAAGGAGGTGATGGTAAGCTTCTTCGTAGTTACCTCATACTCCCCCTACACGGCGATTCTAGGGAGGCCATGGATACATGCAATGGGGGCTGTCCCGTCCACTCTGCACATGAGGGTCAAGTTTCATACTGATTATGGTGTCACGGTGATACAAGGAAGTCAGCAGGCGGCCAGGCAATGTTTGATCGCCATGGTCGATTGGAAGGAGCAAACCGACCGGGAGGGTCAGGCCGATCCCAAATGTTCGTCATCGGGGACGCCTTTATAGCAATTACAGGGCCCGCCAGAGAAGGAGGTCGCGCGCGCCGAGAACATGCTGAGGGTAAAGGTGTTGCCGGATATGGACAAGTACTTCCAAATAGGGGAGAGCATGGAGGACCGGGAAAAAGTAGAGATGTTGCTGCTCCTAATACAGAATGTGGACGTATTTGCTTGGAGTCCGTACGAGGTGCCCGGGGTGGATCCCGAATTCATCATGCATAGACTTGGAGTCGACCCCTCATTCACCCCTAAAAAGCAGAGGCCGAGGAGATCAGCCTGGGAGCACTCCGAGGCAGTAAAAGTGGAAGTTCAGAGATTGAAGGAGGCAGGGGTGATTCGGGAGATCATCTTCCCGGATTGGTTGGTGAACACCGTGGTAGTGAAGAAGAAGAACGGCAAGTGGAGGGTCTGCGTCGATTTCACCGATCTGAACAGAGCCTGCCCGAAAGACCCTTTTCCCGTGCCGAAGATTGATCAGCTGGTGGACGCCACGTGTGGGCACCCGAGGATGAGCTTTCTGGACACTTTCCAAGGGTATCACCAGATCGCCCTGGCACCCGAGGATCAAGAGAAAACGACGTTCATTTCCCCGGAGGCAAATTACCACTACACAAAGATGCCCTTCGGACTGAAGAACGCCGGGGCCACTTACCAACGAATGATGACAAGAATGTTCCGAGACAAGATAGGGCGCACGGTCGAGGTGTACATCGACGACATGGTGGTTAAAAGCAAACAGGAAGCCCTGCATATGGGGGACCTCCTGGAGGTTTTCGAGGTTCTCCGACGGCACAAGTTGCGCCTTAATGCGGAGAAGTGCGCGTTTGGCGTAGGGGCCGGGAAGTTCTTGGGGTACCTGATCAGTACACGAGGAATTGAAGTCAACCCGGACCAGATAGAGGCTGTGAGAAGACTGAAGCCACCGAGCAACCCGAAGGAAGTGCAAATACTAACCGGGATGCTGGTCGCCCTTAACCGGTTCATCTCAAAATTCGCAGACCGATGCTGACCATTCTACCAACTGCTGAAGAAATGGACGGGATTTCGGTGGGCCGAGGAGTGCGAACAGGCCTTTGTGGATCTGAAGAATTATTTAGCGCGAGCGCCCATGCTTGCGGCACCGGAGGCAGGTGAGGATTTATTCATGTATCTGGCGGTATCCGAGCACGCCGTGAGTGCTGTGCTGCTGAGGGACAAAGGGATCCAGCAACCCGTATACTACATCAGCAAAACTCTCGTCGACGCCGAGACGAGGTACTTGCCCTTGGAGAAGCTCGTACTGGCCCTGATACACGCCACAAGGAAGTTGCCGCACTATTTCCAAGCTCACACCGTACACGTCTTGACCGAGTACCCATTACAGTCGTTATTGAAGAGGTCTGATTTCACGAGCCGTATAGCCAAATGGGGGACTCGACTCGGTTCCTTCGACATACGGTACAGGCCTCGAAGCTCGGTGAAAGGCCAGGTCCTTGCGGACTTTATCGCTGAATTTTCGCCCAGAGAGAAGGGAGAGATGGTTTTCCGATTGGAGGCTCGACCGTGGAAGATATTCGTGGACGGCGCTTCGAGCTCCACGGGGGCCGGTTCAGGAGTTGTTATGATTACCCCCGAAGGAATACGGCTAGAACACTCGTTTAGATTGAGTTTCAGGGCATCCAACAACGAGGCGGAATACGAGGCTTTCCTGGTCGGACTGAGGGTAGCTTCGAACCTGGGAGCTCGGGATATTGAGCTATACTCGGATTTGCGTCTAGTGGTTAATCAGGTGCAGGGTAGTTTTGAGGCCCGAGATCCCCGGATGAAAGCGTACCTAGAACAAGCAAGGCTAGTTATGACCAGCTTCAACACGGTGAAAGTTTTCCACGTAGCCCGAACCCAGAACAGACACGCTGACTCCCTAGCCACGCTGGCGTCCTCAGTGGCCGAGGAGATACCACGGCAGATCAAAGTCGAGCTTATTTCGGAGCCGAGCGTCAGTGTAATGAGCAACTCGGGAACTACAGGGATCAATGTAACGGCAATCGCAGCCCCTGCCACGTGCTGGATCGACCCCATTATCGATTTTCTGGCCGACGACCGACTGCCGAGTGACGAGAAGGAGGGCATCAGGATCCGTAGGATGGCTCTTCGGTATTGGTTGGCAGAAGACCGGACTTTGTATCGAAGGTCCTTCGGAGGGCCGTACCTCTTGTGCTTACGCCCGGAGAAGGTGGGCGAGCTCTTCGCGGAGCTCCACTCTGGGGTGTGCGGCGGCCATGTCGGGGGACGTTCATTGGCGCACCGAGCAATGACTCAGGGGTTTTGGTGGCCTCAGATGCAGAAGGACGCCGCCGAGTATGTGCTTAAGTGTGAGCAGTGTCAAAAGCACGCCCCTCTGATCCATCAGCCCGCGGGCCACCTGAACCCGATCAGTAGTCCTTGGCCTTTTGCGCAGTGGGGGCTGGACATCATCGGCCCGTTCCCGAGGGCGACTGGCGGCCGAAAGTTCGTTTTGGTGGCCGTCGACTATTTTACCAAGTGGGCGGAGGCAGAAGCGTTGGCCAACATACGAGATGTGGAAGTGAAGAAGTTCATATGGAAAAATGTCATCACCAGGTTCGAGGTGCCGAACACTATCATATCTGACAACGGGCTACAGTTCGACAGCCGGGCATTCCGAGAATTTTGCAGTGGTCTCGGCATCAAGAACAGGTACTCAACTCCTGCTTACCCACAGGGCAACAGTCAGGCCGAAGCCGTGAATAAGGTGATTGTGAGTGGGCTGAAGAAAAGGCTGGAGGGAGCGAAGGGAAACTGGGCCGAGGAACTTCCCAAAGTCTTGTGGGCATACCGCACCACTCCTAGACGGTCCACCGGGGAGACCCCATTCTCTCTCACGTACGGAGCGGAAGCCGTGATCCCCACTGAGGTGAATCTGTGCAGTGCAAGAGTAGCGGGTTTCGATCAGGCCCAAAACGACGAAATGATGGTAGGGTATTTGGACAAGGTGGAAGAGTACCGCGAGTTGGTGACAATACGGCTCGCGGAGTATCAGCAGAGGCTCGTCCGGAGATACAACCGAGGCGTGAGAACGAGGGAGTTTGTCTCCGGGGATTTGGTTCTCAGAAGAGCCGTGGGCAACATGCGAGACACTGGTGCCGGGAAATTGGCACAGACATGGGAGGGACCTTATAGGGTCACGGCTGTGGCCGGCACCGGGGCTTATTTCTTGGAAGACCTGGACGAGAGACAACTTCCCCGACCATGGAACGTCCATAATCTGAAGAAGTACTATCATTGATGGGCGGTTCTCCGAGCATAGAGTTAACCGCAACATGTTGTATATGTTTTGTTAGTTGTACTAATGATGTCTTTCATGCAGATCCGCACAGTTCTAACCAAAATTCTCGGTTCGATCCCATTCACCGAGCAATGTTCATTCTTAGCCGATGCGTTCTAAAAACAGAAGCCTGATCCTCGGTTCGATTTATCGCCGAGCACGCGGAAACCTTAACTGCCCGTTCTAAGGACAGAAACCTGACTCTCGGTTCAATCCCTATCACCGAGCAGGTGGAAACCTTAGCCTTTTCGTTTCAAGGACAGAAGCCTGACCCTCGGTTCGATCCTATCACCGAGCAGGTGGAAACCTGAACGACTCACTATAAGGACAGAAACCTGACTCACGGTTCGATCCCTATCACCGAGCGGGTGGAAACCTTAGCCTTTTCGTTTCAAGGACAGAAGCCTGACCCTCGGTTCGATCCTATCACCGAGCAGGTGGAAACCTGAACGACTCACTATAAGGACAGAAACCTGACACTCGGTTCGATCCCTATCACCGAGCAGGTGGAAACCTTAGCCTTTTCGTTTCAAGGACAGAAGCCTGACCCTCAGTTCGATCCTATCACCGAGCAGGCGGAAACCTGAACGACCCACTATAAGGACAGAAACCTGACTCTCGGTTCGATCCCTATCACCGAGCAGGTGGAAACCTTAGCCTTTTCGTTTCGGGGACAGAAGCCTGACCCTCGGTCCGACCCTATCACCGAGCAGGTGGACACCTGAACGATTAATTCTAAGGATAGAAACCTGACTCTCGGTTCGACCCTAATCACCGAGCAGGTGGAAACCTGACGATTAACTCTTAAGGACGGGAGCCCGACCCTCGGTTTGATTTTATCACCGAGCACGTGAAAACCTTGGTCATTTCACCCTAAGAGAAAAACCCGACCCTCGGTTAGATCACTATCGCCGAGCATGTGGGGGCCTTACCATGGTCGGACACATCACAATAAAAAGGCAACCAACAAGAATTCATTACTCGGTCAATACGAAAGAGCAACACGGTAAGGCATTCATATTACAATGTGAAACTTAAATTAGCGTTTTGTTGCCGAAACCCGGCAACTCGAAATAAAGAAAAGACAACATAAACAAACTATCCCGTCACCACATCCCGGTGACATAGGCAATTCCGTTTATTCAAAATTCTTAAACAAAGGAAAAATAAAGAAGGGCTGGCTGTCAGCTTTAGATGTCCGCCGCATGGGCGGAGGATGCGTCCTCTTGGGAGTGTTGGTCGGCGTGAGGAGTTGGCGGCTGGATGTCCTCCCCGGTTCGGTCCCCGGCATGGGGATGGCTGGTCCCCTCCATGTCGGTCGACACTGCATGAGAGTCAATGGCGTTCACCAGTTCCCTCATGCTGGAGGTCTCTTCCTCGTCAATGACAAGAGGCGTAGGATTCTCGGTGTTGGGGATGCTCGGGAAAGGAATCCTGCTGCGATCCCTCAACGGGGAATCCTCGGGAACCCCCAGGGCTTGGAGAGCGGCGAACCAACCCTCCTCATATCCGAGCCTATGGGCCTGGCGAATGATCGGTTCCGCCGAATTCTCGGCATCCGCGAACCCCTCGTTATACCACTTGTTTTCACAAGCCTCCAGCGCCGCCTTCGAGTCGGCCAGCTGCCCTTCCAGCATGGTATTCAAGCTCTGAGCCTCCGCCAACTTAAGCTCGGTGCCCCCCAACTGGAGTTCCAGTTCCTCACACTTCGTTTCGGCAAGAGCCTGGGCCTTTACGGCTGTAGCAATCTTGTCCTTTGCCTCCTCGGCAATTTTCGACTGCTCCTTCGCCGTGGCCTCGGCAACTTCCTTCAGAGCCTTTTCCCGCTCAACGTCCTCGGCCAGCTCCTTCATCCTCCCGTCCACCACGTACGACATTTGCGCAGCCTGACCACACAATATTCGCTTTGTAAGGTAAAATGGAAAGTACACGTACATAAGCAAATGGGAAACCGAGAATCGTAAAGAAAAGTGAAACAGTTACCGCTATGGTGTGCCACTGCAAACGCCTCCCCAAAGATTCATCCGTCGATTCCGTGAAGGCGTGCAAGTCCTCGGGCAAGAGGATGCCGCGCGCCAGACTCTGCGCCACGCAGCCTCCGTGACCTTTGTCCCACACTCGGGCACTGGCCGTCGATGGGAGGGGCTCGCCGCCAAGTTGGAAGGCGGGTCGCCATGCTGCCGGAGCCCGGGAAGTAGACGCCAGGTCTATCCCGGTTTGCGCTACCGGTTCCCGGATGACGATACCGGCCGGGGGTCGGGCGGGCACATTGCCCGAGCCCGGTTGAGTCTGATCGGTCGTGTGCGCCCTCTTTCGAACTCGGGTTGGTGGGGCAGCTGGAGGCGAGGCATCTCGGGCAGGGGTTTGTTGTGGCTGCACGGTAGGCCGGGCATTCGGGACGAAGCGGTCTATCGTCATCTTCCTCCTGGCCACCATGGCGATGCCTTGGTCGGATCCTGTCTCCGAAGAATCAGTCGGTTCTGCGGTTGCACCCTCCCCTTCCCGAACAGGAGCCTCGGGCTCTACGGTTCTCTCGGGCTGAGCAGGAGCTTGCTGGATTTGCTCGTGGGCGCGTCTCCTACGCTCGGCAGATACGCGCTCGGCTGATTCGTCACGGACGGGTGGTCGCTCGTCTGAACAAGTGTACCGGGGACCGAGATCACGCGCCTCGCCTACAGTTAGCCTTGGGGGGAGGAAGTTTGCGTGCCGGACGTCGATATATGAGATAAGAGGACTGTCGACTAGCAAAGCTTGGCCGAACGGCTGCCAAGTTGAGTAGACGGGACTGACACCGAGGATGAGGTGGGACGCTCGGAGTTGTCCGTCCGTGTGCACGAAGATTTCCGACCTGAGTACGAAATTCAGGTCCCGAACGTGTACCACTCTGACGTCCGGCTTGAATCTTTTGCTCTCTGCACAAAGGAAATAAGGGTTAGCGATTACATAACCGGACCGAAATAGAAAGACACCAAAGTAAATAAAGGCTAGTCACCGACCAACGTCGCGCGGCGAAAACGCACAGGGGAACCCCTCGGCAAACCAATTGCCGCTCACCCGAACGAAATCTTTAGCCGAGTTACGGTTCGAGTCCGGCAGGCATGAAATAAGCCGTACCCTCGCGTCCCTAGTCTTTAGGTAATAGTCGGACTCAATCTTGCCGCACAAACTATACATCTGATTAATGTCGTGGTGGTTAAGTTCCAACCCGTACAACCGGTTCAGCCTACTCACGCAACTCACTACCCAGTAAAAGTTGGGGGGAAGTTGGTCGGGACAAAGGCCATAAAATCCAAGGGTGCTGAGAATTAGAGGGTCAACCGGGAACCTAAGCCCGCCCTCTAGAATGACCATCAAGGGAAAGAACACCGTGTTCTCACCACGGCGCCTCTGAATGTCGATATCGCCCATATTGCAGTAGGCGATATCTACGTCACTAGGAACATTATATACTTCCCTAAATCTAGCCAAAGCATGGTCGGAGGTAAGGAGGTAAGAGTAACTCATGTTTTCTCTTTCCAAAACAGTTTTTTAATAAAAGGGAAAAGAAGTGCTACGAATATCAAAGAATAGACTGAAATGGCTGAACTGAAAAAGCAAGAAGAGGGAAAGGAACTTACTGTGGGCTCTAAGGAGGAGGTGTGTTCTGGGTCAGTAGATGAACCACGGGAAGGATGCTCGGCAGAGTAGGAAACTGAAAGGTGAGGAATGCGAAAGTGAGATTCAGTGACTGGAGGGACTATTTATAGG
Source organism: Quercus aquifolioides (assembly GCA_019022515.1). Taxonomy (NCBI): domain Eukaryota; kingdom Viridiplantae; phylum Streptophyta; class Magnoliopsida; order Fagales; family Fagaceae; genus Quercus; species Quercus aquifolioides. Next base: position 573,941 of record JAFHAW010000260.1, on the reverse strand, counting down.
CATAAGGAGTAAAATGAGAGGCGATTAATGATCCGCTGGAAGGAAACCACGCGGACCGCCGCTTCAACTGCCACACGCGCGACGCCTCGGTTCACGAACCGTCAGGCAATGATGGCGGGTAGGCCGTCAATCAATTCCAAACGCGTCTTTTGAGACGCGCATTAATGCGCCCATCAGAGGTCGGGCACTGACCCTTCGACTTCCCAAACGGGCATTTGCCCCTCGTGATCCTTGATTCACCCCCGGGAATGGGGAGCGAATCAAGGGGGGGCTATTGTACGGCCCCCGCACCATGACCCGTAGTGGGCCTTGGGCCCTGGCCTGGGTATATGGCCCATGAGGCCGGTCTCCCTCTACCTAGCGGCCCACCCCGAGCCCCGCGGGCTGCAGGCCCAAGCTTTGCTTTTACATCGTTTCTCGGCAAACCCCTTCCCGAGCAGTGATGAACACACGGCTCGCGGAACACCCTGCCCTGTACCTACCCGGCCGTGCCTCGGAGAGGCACCGCTGCCGGGAACTGTCGTGGAGGTAGGAACCAAGTTCCAACGCCACCCTCACCGCTTCCCATGCCCACCTAACCACCCACTTACGATCGATAACACTGGACCGCCGGTTGCACTTACTGGCGAGTAATTATGACCTCTCCACTACTTCGTGAGCTATAAATACAAGAAGTTTTGAGAAGACAAAGGTTGGAGAATTGAGGGGAGGAAGAGTGTAAACAGAGAGAGAACAGAGTAAGGAAGTGGGTCAGGCCCCCGAGGAGAGGAAAGCGATTCAGTTGAGCCTTGGTGTTTAGAACGACCCAGTGTGGGAAATCCAAACCCACTATACAAATAAGTTGTGAGTCCAAGTGAGGCCCAGCCCAACGGGTTTCAGTTTTTAGTGCGCACAACAATAATTATGAAAAAAGTAGTGAAAATTTTATGTCCCTAAACTTATTGGAAATAAGCAGGTCCATAACCCAACCAAAACCAAAACAAAGACTAATTCGCCTGACAAGTTGAGACTAAGAATTAATGGATTCGGACTTTGATATCATGTTAGAGCATCCAATCAAAAAGACTAAGTTAGTAGATGGAGTGATCTGACAAATACATGTTTCTATAATCAAGAACACGCTCAACTAGAATTTTCTTATCAATTAATCCTCCATGAGTTCTTTTTGCTGCAAAAGCAATTGATTTTTAAGAGGCATTGAAACTTTTAAGTACATAGAAAGATAAGGAATACCACAAGTTTGTTATCTCATAAGGTGGTTTTTCACTGACAAATTCCAAAGATACATAATTAGTGTTCATCTTTAGCAGCTTTGTTTTTGGTGAGATAATTTTTGGAGAGTTCTGCAATATTTGCCACTGCGTCAATAGTAACATACGAGGCATTAGCAGCATCCTCTTCCTTGACATCATACTCTATTGTGCTTTTGATTATGCATGATTCATTGTCTTTCTCTATGACTTCGAATCGAATAAGAAAAAGAGTAAAGCCTAACTCAAGATATCCTCCTTCGATCACTTCTGTTTCTTTCAGGCGTTTCTCATTGTCAAGCTTTGTGAACTTCTCTTTGTAAACAGTAAACAAAGGTGGGCCTAATTCAATAAAAATAAAGTTGAATGAGAAAGATAAAGTAACGATGCAAATTGAAATTAACTTCAAATAAATAAATAAAATAGTTGCATAATCAGTCATTCATTGATTTATCAACAAAAAAAAAAAAAAAAAAAAAAAAAAAATCAGTAATTCATTTCTTTATTTTTCCAAGCAATAAAAGAACCTTAACCCCTTGAGTCTAGATCTCATTTACATAAAAAATCAATTGATATATTAGTTTCATGATAAAAAAACAATCATTATACGGTGGACATTATAGGTTCAAATCTTTACTTAATTGAGATAGAACATGAAATTGATTGCATATTTTTAATATTGACCCAAGATTGACCTAAAAATTAGTCTTGCTCTAAATAAGTGATTAATTGACATTATAAAAACAACATTTTAATTCTGCACAAACGGATCTTATCTAAATGTCTTTAAGGTTCCAAGAAGTGGTATCTAACAATTTTCGCAGAATAAATCTAGAAACATACCCAAATTCACAATATACCGAAGTGGTCGTCTAAGACTCTAAACGATGGACACTTTTTGCCCCCCACTTTTGACATAAACATACCTTTTTGTTTTGTTCCATTACTCACAATGGGTCACTCCATTGAGTTGAAAAAATTGGGCTTGTTCATAGTATTGTTGATTTTCGCAATTGTAAACATCCTCATGGCACTTTTTGTATCAAAGCCTATGAACAAATTTTCCTTTTCTTCTTTTAGACTTCTCTTTTGATACCAACTAAAAAAGATCTATTTGGATATCAAGAAAAAAAAAAGTTTAAAGGAATTACATTTGCTTCAATGTTTTTGTACAATGTTAATTAATTTTTGCAATAACTGATCGAAGGTTTTCGATGTAGGCTTAATGGAATTAGTGGCACTATTTATTATACTTACTATTAAAGCCAAACATGCACCACTAGAATTAAAACAGAAAATTAAAAATGGTAAAAACATTCACCAGCTTCAATTGCTTTGTAATACCTGCAAATGTTAGCTTGAGAATAGTCCCAGCCCCTCCATCACCTTCTATGACATCAGTTTTCTCAATGCCACTTGCAGGCTCTTCTTCAACAAGTTTTGCCAACCGAAGCGTGCTGTAAAGCTCCCACGCTTCACTTGCCGGCACGTTCACCTCTAGCTCGTGTGAGAGCTGCCCAAACATCTTTAACTTCTCTTGCTTCTGAACAGAACCCCAGCTAACTGTTATGATGTATTAGGCATGCTCTTTCCTTGTGATATATATATTCTCAAAATTTATCTATGGACAAAGTGAAAATGCTTAAGAATTTTGGGCAAGTCGGCTTCCAAAGATTCTTTTGCTGCTCGCATATTGGTTTGTCATATGAGCTAATAGGAAGTGAACAATGCTAAATGCAATTAGTAGTCCAATAAAAATTTATGGTTTTATTTATCTAATCATGTGAAGAGTTTGTATCCGAGGCCATTGTTTATGTTGTCAACATCACTCTCGACCGCTTGTAGAATGACTCGAATCTTTTCACGCCGGCTATCATATTTTTTTTTTCCTTGTAGATCATAGCATTTAGTAATATTATGGTTGAATATTTAGAAGAACTCATTAGTGACGTCGAAACTGGCATTGGATTCTAAGGTTGCGAGAGCGTGATGATTTGAAAATTGTTAGAATTGCTAGGCAGAAGCTCAAGCTTATAGTATTAAATTGTGATTATGCTATTGAATTAGAGTTAGGTGTGGCTAATTTTTCAAAAGAGTTAGGTGTGGCTGGCTGTTCGTCAAACTATTGAATTAGAGTTAGGTGTGGCTATTCGTCAAAAAAGAGTTGGGTGTGGCTATATAAACCTCTCTGTTATGTTGGTGCCTAGAATAAGAGTAGGCATAATTGTTGGAATCTCAAATCGCTTATTTGAGAATAATAGATTTTATTAGTTGAGCTTACAACATGCTACTAGCCCCGTAGCTTAAACAAACACCCCCCCCCCCCCCCCCCCCCCCCCCGCGAAGACCTTTAAACAAACACCCCCCCCCCCCCTCCCGCGAAGACCTTTAAACACACTTTGTACATGGGGAAATGCCAATCACTTACAAGGTCCTTGACCAATTTGAAACATTTAAATACATAAAAAGTTATTCAATAACACAATTCGCAAGTTTGTTATTTAATAAGGTTGTATTTCACCAATAAATTGCAAAGATTCATAATTAATGTGTATCTTTAGAAGCTTTGTTTTTGATGAGATGATTTTTGGCGAGCTCTGCAAGTTTTGCCACTGCATCGATGGTGGCATATGATGCATTAGCAGCAGCCTCTTCCTTGACATCATACTCAATTGTGGTTCTCAGTATGCATGTATCACTGTCCTTCTCGATGACTTCAAAGCGAGTGTGATGAAAAGTAAAGCCTAATTCAAGATATCCTCCTTCAATCACCTCTGCTTCTTTCAAGCGTTTCTCATTGTCAAGCTTTGTGAACTTCTCTTTGTAATAAGTAAATCCAGGTGTGCCTAATTCAAGGAAAGAAAGTTCAATGAAGAGAGATGAAGTAACTATTCAAATTGACAGTTTAAAGAAAACATGGTAGCCTAATCAGTATTTCATTTTTAACTAGCATGAATCGTGCAACTTTCCACTCTATTTTTTTTTTAATCCATTTTATCCTTCAAATTAAATAAGACAAATTTTAAAGTATAATATTAATAGGGTCCTTGCTACTAATGTATTGGATTTTCAATTGGTGTAATTAATGCTTAAAATTTTCAATTCATTTTCTAATTGTCATCTCTCAACACTCATTTATACTTTGAGGGTAGCTAATAATTTTCCTGACTTATATGACTAGATAAGGCTATTGGTGATCCATAATTAATTCAGTATCTTTACTTAATTGAGTTATACACCTTAGCATTAATAAGAATCTTAGACTAAAGGGTCCTGTATTAGACTATTAAGTATGCAGTTGTAACCATGGACCAAAAAATCAGTCTTGCTCTAAATATGCAATTGATTGACACTGTAAAAACATCAATTACATGCCACACACATCTCATATGAATATATTCTAAGGTTGCAGGAATTGGAATCTATCAATTTTCGCAATTGAAAACATCCTCATGACAATTTTGATTTCAAATCCTGTCAACAATTTTCCCTTCTCTTCTTTTTTTTTTTTTTGGATATCTACGTCTGCTTCTATGTTTTTGTAGAATATTAATTACTTTTTGCAATAATTGATGGAAGGTTTTCGTGGTAGGCTGGATAAAATTGGTGGAAATATTAATTATTAGTATTATTTAACTAGTAAAGGGAATCAATCACCAGATACTATAAACTTAAAAAGAAATTTAAAAAGAAAAGGGTAAAAACATTGATTAACTTCTATGACTTTGAGGTACCTGGTGGAAATGTTAACTTGAGAATGGTCCCAATCCCTCCATCACCTTGTGTGAGCTCAATTTTCTGAATGAGAGTTCCGTCTTCTTCAACAAGTTTTGCCAACCGAAGCGTGCCATAAAGCTCCCAGACTTCACTAGCGGGCACGTTTATCTCCAGAGTTGCCCAAACATCTTTAACTTCTCAGCAGAACCCAGCTATGTTTTGGGATGTATGAAGTGTTGATGCACAGCACCACTGTTGGATAAGCTTTGTGGATGTGTGGTTATTGTTGAAGACAGAAATGGCTTGAACTCAACAAAGGACAAAACGACAGAGCATGAAGAACAAAACGGTGGAACTTAAGGTGTGATCCTAAAACGCACAGTTTCACTAAACAGCAAAATGGTGTCACTTAGCCCAGTTCAAAGTTCAGCTGCTGTGGCGCCAAAATCAGTCAGGAAACAGTTAGTCTCTCCGTGAATTACGGAACTGATTGGCGTGACTTGAATCCAATGATTATTCTGTTAAGATCAGTAGAGTAGATAGTATAAATAGAGAACCAATGATCAGTTGTAATTTAATGAAAACAGAAATATAATTTTCTCTAAGAATTTTCCCTCTCTTTCTCTCCCTTTCTCTCGTTCTTTCTTGCTCTGTTTGCTCTCTGGTTTTCCTTCTTGCTTTTCATCAATTCTGTCTCAATTCCTTCGATATTATTGTGTTAGTGTTTGTTTCAATATGAAATTCATAGCATTACGAATTTCTTCATGGTATCAGAGCCAGAATCTGTCACAGCTCAAGCTTCAATGGCAGCTCCAAGTTCAACAATGGCTTCCTCGTCTACATCTTCGAGTTCCTCAGTGAATGTGATGAATCAACCACTACTGCTTCTCTCTAATATGTCCAATATGATGACAGTGAAGTTGGACAATACAAACTATATTGTTTGGAAACACCAAATCACCATGGTGTTGGAGACTTACTCTTTGTTTGAGTTGTTAGAAGATCCTCAGCTTGTTCCTGATAAATATCTGAAAGATCTCTCTGGTAATTACACCACAATCATGAATCCGGACTTCTTGATCTGGAAATCTAAGGAGAAGGCATTGTTGACCTTCATAAGCTCAACCTTGACTCCATCTGTCCTAGCCCTCACTGTGGGTTGTACCTCGGCTATGGAGGTTTGGAAGGTTTTGGAGAATAGATTTTCTTCAATCTCTAGGTCACACATCATGAATCTTAAGTGTGAATTACACAACATCAAGAAAGGAGTTGATTCTGTAGATTCATATTTGCAGAAGATCAAGGTTGTAAGAGACAAACTTCTAGCAGTAGGAGTGATCATTGATGATGAGGAACTCCTTCACATAGCAATTAAAGGTCTTCCTAGGGAATACAATGCATTCAGGTCTGCTATAAGGACCAGGAGTACACAATTGAGTTTTGATGAGCTTTCTACTATGCTCAGTGCTGAGGAGGAATCTCTGAACGAAGGTCTAGATGTGAAAGACTCAGTTTTTGCCATGGCAGCAACTACTTCAAAGCCTAACAGCAATGGTCATAACCAGAATTTTTATAACAATGGCCATAATCAGAGTTTTAATAGAGGAAGAGGCCGAGGTAGCTACAATAACAGAGGTGGTAAGGGAGGTAGAGGATCACATCAGTATCCTCAATTCAATCAATTTCAGCAAGCTCAACAAAATACTGGTACACGGTCTGAGAGGCCTTCTTGTCAGATTTGTGGAAAACTTGGCCACACAGCTCTTGATTGTTATCATAGGATGGACTATGCTTATCAAGGAAAGCATCCTCCTACTAAACTTGCAGCAATGGCCACTGCTTCAAATGGTTGCTTGCTTCAAGAACAGCCTTGGCTTGCAGATAGTGCTGCAACAAATCATGTCACAGCAAGCCTTCATCACCTCAACTTCCCAAAACCATACAATGGTCAAGACCACCTCACTGTAGGCAATGGCCAAAATCTTCCTATCACTCACACTGGTAATGCCCTCATCCCTTTTTCTCAGTCAAGTATCTGCCTTAATAATGTTCTTAGAGTCCCTTCCATAGCATCAAATCTTGCCTCTGTTCATCAACTCTGCCATGACAATAATTGTTGTTGCTATTTTGATGAAAATAACCTTTCCATTCAGGCTTTGGCCACGGGGAAGGTTCTGTACCAGGGCAAGAGTGAAGATGGTGTCTATCCAATCTATCCTCAAAGAGCTTCTTTGCTTTCTTTACCTTCTAAGGTCTGCAACAATGTCAATGTTGCTAGTCATTCTGTTGTCAATAATGTTGCTAGTCATTCCTTTGTTAATAAGACTCTTTGGCACAAGAGACTTGGTCACCCTCATGATCAGGTACTCAAAGTGTTATTTCATAATGTCAATTCAGCTTTGAATAAAAGTAATTCTGTTGATAATTCTTGTACTCATTGCTTGTTTGGTAAAATGCATAATCAACCTTTTCCTAAATCTCATTTTACTGCCTCTTCTCCTTTTGAACTGATTCATTCAGACTTATGGGGTCCTGCCCCTGTGAATTCCATAAATGGTTTTAGGTATTATGTTCTCTTTGTTGACCATTATACCAGATTTACAGGGCTTTATTTGCTTAAGTCTAAGTCTGAAGTTTTCACTAAGTTTACTTACTTCAAAGCTATGATTGAAACCCAATTTTCTGCCAAAATCAAGGTTTTTAGATCAGATGGAGGGGGTGAATATACCTCAAATGAGTTTAAAACTTATCTCATGCAGCAGGGTATAGTTCACCAACTCTCTTGCCCATATACTCCTCAACAAAATGGCCTTGTTGAGAGGAAACATAGACACCTTATTGAATCCACTATCACTCTTCTTTCTCAAGCATCTCTTCCCACTTCCTATTGGTCATATGCTGTTCAAACAGCAGTTACATTGATTAATATACTCCCCACTCCTGTTTTAAGTTTTCATTCCCCTTGGTTCAAGCTATATTCCTCCCAACCTGATCTTTCACAGCTCAAGGTTTTTGGTTGTGCTTGTTATCCTAATCTCAGACCTTATACAGCCCACAAACTTGACCCTAGGACTGTAGAGTGCATCTTTCTGGGTTACCCTAGTGGTTCAAAAGGCTATCTATGTCTTGACTTCAACACCAACCGTCTCTACACTTCTAGACATGTCCTCTTTAATGAGTCCAAATTTCCTCTTTCCACTATAAATCCTTCTTCCTCTTCTCCTACTTCTTCCACAATTCCATTTGATTTTGTCTGGCTTTCAAATCAGCTGTTTCTTCATTCACACAATCATCCCTCAATTCTAGGTTCCTTTCCTGGATCCATTCCATCTCAACCATGTCCTATTGTTTCCCCACCTGCTATATCACATCCTAACCCTCCCTCCAGGCCATCTTCTTCAATTCCCAGGCTTCCTAGTCCATCTCAGTCTACTCCTATTTCATCCAGTCCATCACAGTCAGGTTCTGCCCCTTCCAGTTCCCCTCCACCTGCCACCACACTTGCTCAACCTTCCACCTTGAACCTTCACCCCATGAAGACTAGATCCAAGAGTGGCATTATCAAACCCAATTCCAAATTGTGTTACAAGGCTGTGCTTGATTACAACTTTACTGAACCCTCTACCTTTAAGACTGCTTCCAAATACCCCAAATGGTGTGAGGCTATGGATGCTGAGTTTCAAGCTCTTCAAAGGCAGCAGACTTGGTCATTGGTACCTGCTCCTCCTAAAGTTAACTTCGTTGGGTGCAAGTGGGTTTATAAGTTAAAACTCAACAGTGATGGTACCATTTCAAGATACAAGGCTCGGTTAGTTGCTAAGGGGTTTCATCAGCAGGCTGGGATTGATTTTCAAGAAACATTCAGTCCAGTCATCAAACCAGCTACTGTGAGACTTATTTTAGCTATTGCAGTCAGCTGCAATTGGTCCCTTCGACAACTTGATGTCTCAAATGCTTTCCTTCATGGTTTTCTTAGAGAGGAGGTATATATGGAGCAACCTCCAGGGTATGTGGATCCCAACCATCCCTCCTATGTCTGCAGATTGCACAAATCCCTTTATGGCCTTAAGCAGGCCCCAAGGGCTTGGTTTGAGAGGTTCACATTTCATTTGCTACATCTTGGTTTCACTGCTTCTGTTGCAGACAGCTCCCTCTTCATTTTTCACTCATCTGGGACTATCATTTACCTTTTGTTATATGTTGATGACATTATTGTCACTGGTAACAGCTCAGTCCAGATTACTCATCTCATCTCAGCTCTAGGTCAAGTGTTTGAGCTTAAAGATTTGGGGCCTCTGAATTATTTTTTGGGCATTCAAATCACTCGGACTAGGTTTGGTCTCTCTCTCACTCAGTCCAAATATGCCTCTGATGTGCTTCATAGGTTCAACATGGAGAATTCCAAACCTACCAAGACTCCTTGCTGCCCCTCTACCAGATTGGTTCCTCATGATGGTGTTGCTCTACCTGATCCTTCTGTGTATAGAAGTATGGTTGGGGCTCTCCAATACTTGACATTTACTCGTCCAGACCTCTCCTTCAGTGTTCATCAGCTTTGCCAGTTTATGAGTTCTCCCACTTCCACTCACTTAGAAGCTGCCAAGCGTGTTTTACGCTATGTTAGGGGAACTTTGAATCATGGCATTCATTTTTCCCCTGGTCCTTTGACACTCACTGCCTTCTCTGATGCTGATTGGGCAGGGGATCCTTCTGACAGACGATCTACTACTGGATTGCTGGTGTTTTTGGGTCCTAGTCCCATCTCTTGGTCTGCCAAGAAACAAAGTACAGTCTCCAGATCATCCACTGAGGCAGAGTATCGTGCATTAGCTACCACTGCTGCTGAACTCTCCTGGCTTCGTATTTTATTCAAAGAGCTTAAGGTTTTTCTCTCCCATGTGCCTGTGTTGTGGTGTGACAATGTCTCTGCCATTGCTCTCTCTGCTAATCCTGTGTTTCACTCACGCACAAAGCACCTTGAGGTTGATTATCATTTTGTAAGGGAGAAGGTTTTGCGCAAGGATTTATGTGTTGGTTTTGTCTTGGGCAAAGATAACTTGGCTGATGTCTTCACCAAGCCTTTATCTGCTCCTCTGTTTCTTCTTCTTAGACACAAACTCCTGGTGGACTCCTCCCCCTTTCGTTTGAGGGGGGATGTTGAAGACAGAAATGGCTTGAACTCAACAAAGGACAAAGCGACAGAGCATGAAGAACAAAACGGTGGAACTTAAGGTGTGATCCTAAAACGCACAGTTTCACTAAACAGCAAAATGGTGTCACTTAGCCCAGTTCAAAGTTCAGCTGCTGTGGCGCCAAAATCAGTTAGGAAACAGTTAGTCTCTCCGTGAATTACGGAACTGATTGGCGTGACTTGAATCCAATGATTATTCTGTTAAGATCAGTAGAGTAGATAGTATAAATAGAGAGCCAATGATCAGTTGTAATTTAATGAAAACAGAAATATAATTTTCTCTAAGAATTTTCCCTCTCTTTCTCTCCCTTTCTCTCGTTCTTTCTTGCTCTGTTTGCTCTCTGGTTTTCCTTCTTGCTTTTCATCAATTCTGTCTCAATTCCTTCGATATTATTGTGTTAGTGTTTGTTTCAATCTGAAATTCATAGCATTACGAATTTCTTCAGTTATAACTTATAATCCACTAACACACAGACGCACCACACACACACACACACACACACACACAAAAAAGGAATAGTCACGTCTCACGTAGGGGGAAAGCCAGACAACGCAAGGCAAGATAAAAAAAAAAAAAAAAAAAAAAAAAAAAGGGTAAAAACTCTAGTACATACCGTGTTACAATCACTTTCATATTTCATTTGAGCGTAGTATTTTTAAGAGTCTTTTTAGAATCTGTTTAGATATGACTTATTTTGTTGAAAATTTAAAACACTGTAGCAAATAATTTTAAAATAAGACTAAACAGTGCACATGTGGGTCCCAGCAAAGATAGAGAGTGGCTGAACTGCATGAATGGACAAACACGTGCACAATGCATAGTGGCTGAACTGCGTGAATGGACAAATTGCACAGTACACGTGGGTCCCAGCAAGGATGGCCAAATGCAGAAATGCATATGTGAGGGTGAGACGCTATAAGCGTTACCTTAGTCCACTTTAGTCTTATTTGGTCTACTTTGGTCTCATTTTGTTCACTTCGGTCGATTTGGTCTATTTAGTCTACTTCGGTCTCATTCAATCCATTTTAATTCACTTTAGTCCTATTTGGTCCATTTTGGACTAATTAGGCCTTAAATTGATTTTTTCTGTTGGTTGTCTTTTAGTTTTGGACTAAAAATTACAAAAAAAATATTATAAATTAGAGATATGGGCCCTAAAAAAGCAATAAAATTGATAAATATTTAAAAGATTATCTTACCTTAAAATTCAAGTTTCAATAATATAGACATTATACTTCTATATATCAATATGTATTATTATTGAATGCAAATTACATTATATGTTCCATAACATAAAACTTATAAAAATATATAGAAAATAGTTTTAAATAACACATGCATGATTTAATCTTCAAATTTTATATTATATTATTTAAAATAATACTTATTACATTTTTCCATGTATTGTGTGGGTTTGCTAGTCACATTTTCAATTTATGAAAACACACAATGTGTAGTACCCATTAGGTTGGCACAATTGTGGTACCCATCAGGAAATCGTGCCCTTTCCATATTAGGGGGTTTTGTCCATCTTCACTCGTACATTTTCCTGATGGACAATTGTCTTTTGTCCATCGCATTCACAAGTTAGATTTGAAGAGCGGAACCCATTATAGAGAATTTTTATTTGCTCAAGAGTCACATGGGAAGATAATTTAGGGGGTTTCATTTTTCACTATGAGGTATTTTTGATTGCTGCAACTACATAAAGTTGAAGTTTCCAGATTGAAGATCTTACTCTTGTACTGGTTTCGCAGGGTCCTAGTATTTTGTGGTGAGATTTTATTTACTCTTAAAAATTTATTATTTTATTTTTTTCAATTTATTGTGAACTCAAGTTTTGAGCATAAACTTGAGTATTGTAAATTTGTAATCTCTATTTTATTGTAGGTTTTATTTACTCTATGAATTTTTTTCCTATACATTGGAGGATTTTTCACATAAATTTGGTGTTCTTATTTTGCTCTATTCATATGTAGTTTTTGTTACATAATTTTTTTTAATGAGTTATATGATTTTTTTAAAAATAATACACATGAATAGTCTTACAATTTGCCACATAGTGAATTGGAAAAGATAGATAAGAGATTCCCTTTACTGTTTGCATTTTGGTCTTGTGAGCGATAATGGGAAAAGAACAATACCTAATGCAATTTTTTGTCCCATTAAGTTATTAAGCATCCACATTAGTGGAGCCATAAATTTAGCAATTTGATACCGCAAAAAACTATTTTATCTATTTTACTCAATGGAGTTAATATTGTACCGGAGACCATTTCGATTTGATCGAAGAAACAAAATATTTTGGTACCGGTTGATACTAGTGTACTATTTCGGAGTTTACGATATAGATATAGATATAAATATATATATATATATATAAATTTTCTTTATATAAATTATAATCTATATAGGTTTAATATATTAGTCATTTTATATTACCAGAGTATATTCAGGAAAAAAAGTACAATATTTACAATAAACAACAAGTGAAGGAAATTGAAGTTTACCACCCCCCCTCCCCCACACAAAAAAAAAAAGGAATGAATTGAAGCACACAAAAAAAGAAAAAGAAAAAGAAAAAGTGAAGGAATGAAAGAAAAAGAAAGATATACTAATTTAACAAAGTGCATTAAATTGCCACACCACTCCCACCTAGCCATTTGATATCATTGACCAAATAGTTAGATAAGAAAATTTGAAAGACACAAAACTGAAAGCACACAGTTGTAGTGCATTAGCAGTGAAGAAACCAAAGACACAGAGAAAGAGAATAAAGAAGTTGTAGCGGCAGCTACAATGGAGAGGAATGGGATCTAAATTAGAAAAGGTTTTAGAAGGAAAAAAATAAAAATAAAAAGAAAAAGAAGAAGAAGATTTGGAGCACAATCTTAGTCATTAGGCACCAAGTTAGTGAGTCACATACCCATTTTTCTTTTTTCTTTTTTCCTTTTCTTTTTATTTTTTCTTCTTGTTTGTATCAGTCCGAAACCGCCTTATTGACCAAAATGCCCAGAATATCCCAACACTACAAGAAAAGAGTCTACTAACGAGGGCAAAATGCCCTTGCAAAAATTCGAATATCGTGGCAAAAGGTTATTAGCGAAGGCTTATGGCTCTCGAAGGCCATCGTATTTGCTCTTGTTGCTAAAAGAGATTTTGCGACTATACCTTCGCAAATAGATAATTTACGAGAGCAATCCACCGTCGTTATTGAACAAATCCGCCCTCACAAATATATTACCAAACGACGAGAAAAGTCGATGACTTATTTTTAGCGAGGGAAAGCAGTTGTTGTTAACAACTATTTGTGAGGACTTTCATACCCTCGCAATTAATTATTTGCGAATTTCAAATTAATGACATACTTTTTAGAGATGAATAGTGTCGTGGTTAAAATTTATTTGTGAGGGCTTTTAACCCCTCGCAATTAGTTAGAAATAATAGTGATGACGTTAAGCTGTCACTTAAAACGTTTTTGCAAGGGGTTAAGTGGCGTCGCTATTCTATAAATTGCGAGAGACTTTGTCATCATTATAAAGTTATTTATGACCAAATATTAATGTCATCAATGATAATATTTTATATAATATTTTAAATATTTTATTATTTATTTATCTTTAAGTTATTTTATATCATTTTTGTTTAATTATCCTGTTACAATAGTATAATGATTACTAAAAATTGATCCATCGAAACATAAAATTTTTTATAAGTTCCAACTTTAAAATATAGAATATACAAAGAAATCCTGAAATTAAATCATGACATAAAAATATTGTTTTAAACTTAAACAACTAGAATTATGACAAGATCTATATTAGTTTTCCTCTAAGTCACCCTCCAAGTTGTTTTCGACCTCCATGTTATTGTTTGAGTTGTCCTCTTCATCTCTGCTAGTCCTTAAAAAAAAAAAAAAACAACAACAACATTAAACGTGAGTTAAAATGAAACAATTAAAGTGAATTTGTATTTGTATCAATGCTTCAATAAATAAGTACACATATTACTATATCAAATATAATCATATAATATATCATAAACAACAGTAATAACTTTTTTTTTAAAAAAAATTTAACAATAGTAACAACTTAATTTGATTACTTAAACCACTATCAAAATTAAATATAAATTAAAATAATATAACAATTGTGAAAAATGTAAACCACAAATAATGGTTAGAGAGAGTGCAAGAGAGATAGAGAGAATTTATGACATGTATTTCATTTATACTCACCTCCCATTCTTCATCCATCCAGTTATCCACCATCTTTTTCCAAAAGGGTGTAGGAATGAAGGAATGACCATTCTTGTAACGATCTTCTTTTTTTGTGTACTTCTTAAAAATAGGATTTTTAATGTGAAACATCCAATCAGAATAGTGGTGTTTCACATATTCCACAAATGCCTTCTTCACTTCCTTGTCTGGTTGCTTAGGCTTAAAATGTTGAGCTATATAGCAAGCATATAGAGTTTCAAGCTCAGATCTTGGGTATTCAGTAAAAGTCGTCCAAGCTCCATTCAGTATTTGGTGAAAAAGAAGAGTAATCTCTCGAGTAGCTTTTGGTGTGATGATTTTGGCTTTACTTTTACCTTCCCTTGCCATGTCTACCTTTTTTTTTTTTTTTTTTTTGATAAGCCCTGCCACGTCTACCTACTATTAGTTAGTATTTGTGGGGCCAGAATAAGTCAGCAGCCCCGGCCCACTCCAGGCCAAGCCCAGAGGCCCATGCCGAGGACGCCTCCACGATCCGAGGCCCGAGGGCGAAAGTTTAGAGCCCAGGATCCAAGGTGCATTGCCGAGGATGGTTACATCCTCGGTAGGCCGAGGACAGAAAGTGGGCACGCGGCGCACCTTTAAGGGGAGTCTCCCCAAGCATCCAAGGAGCAAATAGCAAGAACCAATCACCGGACATTGAAGCATGGCGGAGGAGCAAGTCCCAGGCGAACTGTCACCTCCACATTAAATGCCCTCAACTAATGCTCTGGCCGCATTAATGAGGACAAGACCTCTGAACAGTGCCGTCTTGAGCGCTGCAACCCACTGGAGGTATAGGAATGCGGCTGATGGGACAGGCACTCGAGTGGAAACCGGATTGATCAACAAATGTAGGGCTAGGATCAACTGAATGAGGAGTATATAATGTAAAAATCCCTCTTGTGAAGGGGACGGACGAAAAACCAGAGAAAAAGGAATACTATAGCAAAGTATTCTCTCTCAACTCTTGTAACCCTTCTGAAAAGAGATAATCAGAATTTCCAGCTCCATAAGGCACGTCCGAGGAGCCACATTGTGTATTCAAACCCACGTCTTAGTTGTTAGGGATCACGTACAACCATGCATGGCCGTTGCCTTCTTTACTGAGGCCTAGCTCTTGAGCCCATACTCTACAAATTTATTGAAGGGTTAGCTGGGCTTGGGCCCACTCTCTCAATCCTTAGAGAGCGCTCGAATCCACCCCCTACAATTGGCGCCGTCTGTGGGGAGAGCTTGTGCGTTGGTAAGGACAACAGTTAAGCATGGTAGGATCAGGCCCTCACCAAGGAACTCCCAATCAACCTGAACCGGCGAAGTCACGGCATCAGGGCAAGTATGGCGACCCCGGGGGCGGTCAGAACGACAACAGGAGGTTTCGAGAAGGAAGCGTGCATACTTCAACGGCGAGCGAAAGCCGAGGGGACGGGCACATTCCCCAGAAGCGCGACGATGGCCAGGCCACGCATTCACAAGAGGCCCACAACCACGCTCCCCAGAGAAGGGACGATAAGGTGGCCATGCAACGTGAGATAGACGATCTAAAGAGGAAGCTGCGCCGTGCGCAACGAAGACGGTCTGAACCTAGCCCTGACCCGCCCTCCGACGACGAAAGCGATGACGAATACAGGCAAAGGTCGAGAACGCCCCCCAGCGAGACTTTCTCCCACGAGGAGGAGCGCTACCA
Organism: Quercus aquifolioides; assembly: GCA_019022515.1. NCBI lineage: Eukaryota > Viridiplantae > Streptophyta > Magnoliopsida > Fagales > Fagaceae > Quercus > Quercus aquifolioides. The sequence goes on along the minus strand of JAFHAW010000260.1, from coordinate 557,840 downwards.
GAGGCGTAGGCGTGCCAACCCGACCCCGAGGGACTTAGGAGGCGACGCCATGAGCAGGGCGCTGGACCGGCTCTCCAAGTCACCCTTCACGCGTCGTATTGAGGACGCGGAACTTCCTCGGCGGTTCCAGCAGCCAACTTTCATTGCCTACAACGGCAAAACGGACCCTGTGGAGCACGTGAGCCAGTTCAACCAAAGGATGGCTGTCCATTCCAAGAACGAGGCGCTGATGTGCAAAGTCTTCCCATCCAGCCTGGGACCTGTGGCAATGAGGTGGTTCAACGGTCTAAGGACGAATTCCATAGACTCGTACAGGCAGCTAACCCAGGCTTTCGGCTCCCGCTTTGTCACAAATAGCAGGCCTCCTCGGCCCATGAGCGCGCTGCTGTCCCTGTCTATGCGTGACGGGGAGACCCTCAAGGCTTACTCGGACAAGTATTGGGAGATCTACAACGAGCTGGACGGCAAGTATGATGCTGTTGCCATCAACACGTTCCAGAATGGATTACCTATGGGGCACGGCCTGAGGACGTCCCTAACCGGTACGCCAGCCACCAGCGTGCGGCAGCTGATGGATCGGATCGACAAGTACAAGCGGGTGGAGGAAGATATGCTGCAGGGCAAAGGCAAAGAGAAGGCTACCCCCCAGGAGAGAAGGGATTTCAGGTCGGACCGTTATGACAATGCCCGTCCGAGGAGGGATTTCGGTGGGCATTCTGGAGCGACCCACGCACAGACGGTAGGCGCTGTGTTCCGAGAACCCGTGCACAGGGTGCTGGAGAAGATAAAGGACGAACCGTACTTCAGGTGGCCGAACAAGATGGCTGGGGAACCTGGAAGGCGCAATCAAAGTCGCTACTGCCAGTAGCACCAGGATCAAGGGCATAATACGGAGGACTGCAGGGATCTTTGAAACCACCTGGACCAGCTAGTCCAGGAGGGGAGGCTGAAGCACCTCCTCCACCATTCCAGCGGCCAGCAAAACCGGACTTACCAAGAGCCTCGGAGGGACGCCGCCATGGGGCAACCCACCGGGACGATCAATATAATCCTGGCTGCGCCAGGAAGGACGGGCACACCCCCTTTGCGAGTGTTGTCTGTGGCCCAACTGCCCGCCGAGGACCCCCAGACGTGGCCAAAGAGGTCCAGGAGGAATCCTCCCCCAGCCCTGAGTTTCTCGGAGGAGGACAAGATTGGGACCATCCAACCACACGAGGACGCCCTAATCGTCACCCTCAGGATAGGGGGCTACGACGTGAAAAGGGTGATGGTGGACGGTGGCAGCGCAGCCGAGGTCATGTGTCCAGACCTCTACAAGGGGCTGGGGCTAAAGCAGGAAGACCTCACACCTTATAGCTCCCCCCTAATGAGCTTCGACGGGAAGCTCGTCATCCCAAAGGGCATGATCAGACTGCCCGTACAAACCGGCCCAGTGGTGGTGGAGGCGAACTTCATAGTGGTGGACACATACTCTCCCTACACAGCCATCGTAGGGAGGCCCTGGCTACACGCCCTGGATGGCGTAGCCTCCACCTTGCACCAGAAGGTGAAGTTCCTGTCAGGGGACCAGGTTCTGGAGATCCGAGGTTGCCAATCCACGGCTAGGCATTGCACAGTGGCTGCTATATCCCGTCGGATCGATGCACATTCCTCGGCCCCATCCGAGGAAAATTCATAGCAATCAAAGACCCAGGTAGCACCTCCAGATGCACCTGCCGAGGATGCTAAATGCGAAAACTTGGAGAAGGTGATAATTGGCGATGATCCGGAGAAGTTTTTCCAGGTCGGGATACAACTGCCTCCACGGGAGAAGGAGGAGTTACTTGAATTCCTCAAGAGAAACCTTGACGTGTTCGCATGGGATCCCTGCGATGCCCCTGGGATCGATCCATCCTTCATCTGTCACCACCTCAACGTCAACCCATTTGCGATCCCCAAGCAGCAACCACCTCGGCGCCCGTCGAAAGAGCACGCTGATGCGATCAGGGAAGAGGTCGATAAGCTTAAGCACGCGGAGGCTATCAAGGAGATCTTCTACCCCACATGGTTGGCCAACACTGTGGTGGTCAAGAAGAAAAGTGGGAAGTGGAGGGTCTGTGTAGACTTCACAGACCTGAACAAAGCATGCCCAAAAGACCCCTTCCCGATGCCACGAATAGACCAGCTAGTAGACGCGACTGCAGGCCATCCTCGGATGAGCTTCCTGGACGCTTTTCAGGGTTATCATCAAATTCCCCTAGCCTTGGAGGACCGAGAGAAGACGGCATTTGTGACACCCATTGGGAACTACCACTACAAGGTCATGCCGTTTGGCCTGAAAAACGCCGGATCCACCTACCAGAGGATGATGACGAGAATGTTCGAGCCGATGTTGGGCAAGAGCGTCGAAGTCTATGTTGACGATATGGTGGTGAAAAGCAAGTTGGTGTCCAAGCACTTGGAAGACCTCGGCCGCACATTTGGCGTCCTGAGAGAGCACAAGCTCCGCCTTAATGCCTCGAAATGCTCATTTGGCGTAAGCTCTGGCAAGTTCCTGGGGTATATGATCACCCACCGCGGGATCGAGGTCAACCCCGACCAGATCAAGGCCATTCACAATATGAAGCCTCCGCAGAATCCCAAGGAGATCCAAAAGCTTACTGGGATGATCGCGGCGCTAAACCGGTTCATTTCCAGGTCGGCTGACAGGTGTAGACCCTTTTATCTCCTGATCAATAAGTGGAAAGGGTTTGAGTGGTCTAAGGATTGTGTCAAAGCTTTCCAGCAACTCAAGGATTACCTCTCCCGACCGCCTATCATGTCCCATCCTGAGGTCGACGAGGTCTTATACGCGTACCTTGCTGTGGCGCCCCATGCGGTGAGCCTAGTACTGATACGGGAAGATAATGGCGTTCAAAGGCCAGTTTACTACGTCAGCAAGTCGCTGCACGAAGCGGAGGTGAGATACCTACCCTTAGAGAAGGCCATCCTGGCCGTAGTCCACGCCACGAGAAAGCTCCCCCATTACTTCCAAGCTCACACCGTGGTTGTCCTAACCCAATTGCCTTTGAAGTCTGTGCTCCGGACCGCTGATTACACAGGCAGAATCGCGAAGTGGAACACAATTCTGGGGGCTTTTGACGTCAAGTACATGCCCCGGACCTCCATAAAAGGCCAGGTTCTGGCGGATTTGACGGCCGAGTTCGCCGAACCAGTCGTAGAAGTGACGGCCGAGGATAAGAGCCGTGATGGGAAATCAGTTGGGGCAATCTCCATCCCAGAGGCACCATGTTGGAAAGTGTATGTGGATGGCGCGGCAAACCAAAGGGGGTCCGGAGTGGGGCTGGTCCTAGTATCCCCTGAAGATCATGTCATTGAGAAATCCCTAAGGCTCGGATTCGCGGCCACGAACAACGAGGCCGAGTATGAGGCATTACTACAGGGGATGATCATGGTACAAAGGATGGGAGGAAAGTCGATAGAGATGTTCTCGGACTCGAGGTTGGTGGTAGGCCAGGTAAATGGGGAGATGGAGGCCAGGGATTCAAGAATGCAAGAATACCTGGACCAAGTCAGGCGCTTGCGGTTGGGGTTTAGCCTCTACAGCCTGTCTCATATCCCCAGGAGCGGGAACAGCCACGCCGACTCATTGGCCACGCTCGCAACCTCCTCGGCAGGGGATCTGCCTCGGATAATACTCGTGGAACATCTAGGGAGGGCAAGCGAAGTGCCAAGAGAAGGGGTCCCCGTCCACCAGATTGAGGTGGGTTCCAGCTGGATGGACCCCATAGTGAGATTCCTAAAAGAAGATATCCTGCCCGAGGACAAGTCGGAAGCCGAGAAGGTTAGAAGGAAGGCCCCTCGGTTCTGGTTGTCCGAGGATCACAAGCTATATAAACGCTCCTACTCTGGACCATACCTACTGTGCGTCCACCCCGGAGCGGCGGAATTGCTACTCGAAGAGATGCACGAGGGGATATGTGGGAGCCACACAGGGGAGAGATCTCTGGCTCACCGAGCCATCACTCAAGGATATTGGTGGCCGGGAATGCAGCAAGAGGCCCAGGAGTATGTCAAGAAGTGCGACCAATGCCAAAGGTTCGCCCCAAACATCCATCAGCCAGGAGGGGTCCTCAATCCGTTATCCAGTCCATGGCCGTTCGCCCAATGGGGCTTGGACATCGTGGGACCTTTCCCCAAGGCACCAGGGAACAAGAAGTATCTGTTGGTGGCCACGGACTACTTCACCAAGTTGGTCGAGGCCGAACCACTAGCCAACATCAGGGATGTAGACGTGAAGAAATTCCTTTGGAGGAACATAATTACGCGGTTCGGGGTCCCTCATACCCTCATCTCGGATAACGGACTCCAGTTCGATAGCAAGGCCTTCAGGGAGTACTGCTGCGAACTTGGGATCACAAACAGGTACTCAACGCCAGCCTACCCCCAGGGGAATGGACAGGCCGAGGCGGTCAATAAGGTCATTGTCAACGGGCTTAAGAAGAGACTGGATGACGCCAAAGGGAGATGGGTAGAAGAGCTGCCCCATGTCCTCTGGACGTACCGGACTACGCCCCGGCGCTCAACAGGGGAAACACCTTTTGCCATGACCTATGGTGCGGAGGCAGTGATCCCCCTGGAAACTAATTTCCCGACACTAAGGACGAGCTCCTTCACCCCAGGCAGCAATGATGAGCTGCTGGGGCGGAGCCTGGACATGGTAGGCGAACGAAGAGAGCAAGCAATGATCCGACTGGCCTACTACCAGCAAAAGCTCAAGCAAGGATATGACACCAACGTAAAGCTCAAACCACTAGCACCGGGAGACTTGGTGCTGAGAAAAGTTGTAGGAACTGCCAAGAACCCTTCCTGGGGAAAGCTCGGGCCTAACTGGGAGGGCCCCTATCGAATCACCTCGGTGGCAGGGATAGGAGCGTACTATTTAGAAGATTTAGATGACAAACCTGTACCTCGTCCATGGAATGTAAACAACCTGAAAAGGTACTACTATTAATAAAGAAGTCACTTTGATTCATATTGTTAGCATATCTTAGTCATTTGCCTCGCGTCCTAAATCACTTTAAGAAACCCAAGTGTTAGACAGAACCAGGGAACTGCATGGTCCTCGGACTCATTCCCATGGGGAAACTAATCACTTTAAGAAACCCAAGTGTTAGACAGAACCAGGGAACTGCACGGTCCTCGGACTCATTCCCATGGGGAAACTAATCGCTTTAAGAAACCCAAGTGTTAGACAGAACCACAGAACTGCATGGTCCTCGGACTCAGTCCCCCGGGGAAACTAGCTACTTAAGAATGCTAAGCTTTAGACAGAACCAAGGAACTGCATGGTCCACGAACCCAGTCCTATGGGGAAACTAACTGCTTCAGAAAGCTTAAGAGTTAGACAGAACCAGGGAACTGCATGGTCCTCGGACTCAGTCCTATGGGGAAACTAACCACTTAAAGAAAACCAAGTGTTAAACAGAACCATAGGACTGCTGGGTCCTCGGACCTATGCCTAAGGAGAAACTAACCACTTTAAAAGATCCTAAGTGTCTACTTCAAAATTCCACCTGCTCCTTAGGACATAAAAGGTCCGCCCGAGCATACAAACCCTTACGTTGTAATTATCAAATGCCGCGATTGGCCGAAGTACAGTTGAAGTCAAGGTTATACGAAAAAATGAATAGCGTGCAAGTAAGGAAATAGCCACAACAAACAGAAAAGGAAATAGAGTTTTCATTTCATTACACACAAGGGAATTGCACCCAAGAAGTCGCATTACAAATAAAATAAAATAAAAAAGAAAGAGATGCAGAAATGAAGTGCAGCAGGCAGAAGGGCCATGGGGCCTAATTGGCTGCTTCAGTGGGTGGCTGGCCCGTAGCTGCCTCGAGGTCCCCTGAGCCCTGACTAATGGGAATGGCCTGCAGAGGCACAGCAGGAATAGCCGCCCCCTCGGCGGAAGAGACCTGGGCAGCGGGGGAAGGCTCTACAACCTGCTGAGGCGTGTCCTCGTTGGAGGCATCACTCAACACAACCACCACGGGAGGATTGCTCCCTTGGATTGGCTCATCAGCAACCCCAGCATCCGAGGCCTCTTCGCCCGGAGTAGCAGCAGTTTCCACAGCAGCCTCCTCGGCTTCAGAGCCATCGTGGGCAGTCTCGCGGATAAAAGGAGGGTAGTACACGTTCTCCTCCTTCCACAAGTCAGAAGAAGCCTCCACTCCAGCCTGCCTGAGGGCTTCGCTCCAAGTTTCGAAGCAGTAACGCCTACATAGCCCAGGGACTTGGGACTTGTAGGCAGCTGCTGTCTCAGCTGCCCCGGCAGTAAAGGCTGCCTCCTCAGCTTCCTGCTTAGTGGCCCAGGCTTCCTCCCTGCCCTGCTCTGCCTCAAGCTTGGCCCTCTCAGCCTCCCCTTTGGCCCATTCGGCCACCCTCTTGGCCTCCTCGGCATCTGCCATTTTCTTCGCCAGGCCAGCTATCTGATCCTCAGCGAGCTTCAACTGCTTCTCTGCCTTACCCAGACGCTTTGTCTGAGTCTCGGCCAGCCTTTGGGCACCCTCAAGGCCTGACGTTGCGCTTTCCTTAGCCTGGGTCATTGCCTTCAGCGCCTCCCTGGCCTTGGCAAGGTCCTCCTCCGACTTCTTGAGGGTCCTGGTAGCCACCAAGCGCCTATCGCGCTCCAGATCCATGGCCTTCCCATGTTCATTGGCCGCCTCTTCCAGCCTGAAGGTGGCCTGTACAGCCTGCCAAACGAAACAGACAAGTTGCAATTAGCCGAGCTCAAAAAGAAATGAAAGCAAGAAAAAGGCAAGAAAAAGCACAAGTGTTAAAGTCTTACCATCCCCAAATACCGCTTGAGGCAGAGGAAGACATCCCTACTCCTCATGGTTCCTAGCTCCGCCATGTCCGCAGGCAGGAGCAGGCATCTCTCCACAGCGTCGGCCACGTATGCGCCTTCGCCATCTTTAAAGTCCCTGAGGGAGGAGTCATCCCTCAAGGGAGCCCCGCGGAGCATTGGGGCAGGGAGCCAGGCCTGGACCTCGGGCGGGGGAGCGACCTGTTTATCCTGCGTTGAGGGACCTATCCTCAATTTCTTCGATGGCCGCTGATTGCCCTCGCCCTCCCGCGTGGGCCCAGATTTGTCCTCAAGGGTCCTCTTACCCTTGTCCTTCTTCTGCTTAGGGTCAGCAGGCTCGTGCCTGGACGACGGGCTCGCCTGAGGCGGAAGAGGAGGAAGCTTGGATTGTGTTGAAGCCGACCTGGTCTGAACAGGACGATTCTTTGGAGATGGGGGAGGAAGCTTCAGCTTGGACTTCCCCGGCTGCCCTTCTAGTAGTTCGGACAGGCTTGGCTGGTACTTCTTCTTGTAGCCCATCTTGCGCCGGGAAGACGTCTGTGCCGCGAAGAGGTCTGCCTCGGTTAGACGAGGATCACCCAAGTCTCCAGAGGGGTCCTCGGACTGATGGAGTTGCTCAAAAACGCCGAAATCCTCCTCGGCAATACCAAAATCTACAGGTTCCCCTTCCCTCTCTAAGTTCTCCTCCGCGGCCTCTGGGAACGAATGGGAAGACGAGGGGACTGCTACTGTGACGCCTTCTGAAGTGGAGGTGTCCTCGGGAAACTCAAACCCGTCCTCGGTCACTGCTATCTTCTGCAGCCGAGGATCGTTTGCTCTGATCACGTACTTCGGGGCCACAAATGACTTCTGGAGCGGAGTGTACCCCAGAATCTTGTGCGCAGCTCTGACTTGGTGGTCTTCTTCGTCCTCGAAATCCGCCGACCTGAGCACCTTCTGCAAATCCTCCCTATTGATCAAGTTGAAATGGCGCGCATAGGAGTGCCGATCTGCAAAGAAAGTACACGTCCATGATTAGAAGTCAAACAATACAAGAAGAAATAACGCAGAGAAAGAAGCTAGAATCTATAAATCCCCTTTTATTCCCATTGCCCCACCTGGTTCTCCCTCCGTCATCGGACAATGAAGGCCATCGTGCCACGCTCCGGACACGATGAGGAAATCCTCATTCATCCCCTTGTTGGACTCGGGGAGGCACTGGATAAGCCGGACCCTGTCGTCCCTCGTCCTCATGTAATAGGACTTGTTCTTCAAATGTTGAAGATTGTAGCAGTAGTTGACATCGTGATAGGTCAGCCTCAGACCCATCTTTTCATTAAGGGCGTCCACGCTGCCCAAAATCCTGAACATGTTGGAGGCGCACTGGGTGGGGGTCAACCGGAAGTAGGTGAGGTAACCCCTCATCACTGGCCCCATGGGGATCCTCATCCCCCCTTCAAGGAAAGCGATGACAGGAATCACCACTTCGCCCTCTCGCCTCTGGAGGTACCACTCCCCCTCCTCACAATACCTTAAGCCCACATTGGCCGGTATCTTGTAATCGGCGATGAATTTCTCCATCGCCTCCTCAGTGCCAACAAACCTCTTAAGTCTACCCATCCTAGATGACGCCTAAGCGAACTAAAAGATGAACGAATGAAAGAGAAGGACGAGTAGAAAGGGAGAAAGCTCAGAGAGAGACGGAGAGACTTACAGAAATGAGGAGGAGCTCCTCGGACTGGCTTTTTGTGCTGGAGATGGTGGTGGAAGTTTGGCTGGGCTCAGAATAGAGGCGCAGGAGCTCTCGATTGCAAATGAGAAGTGAAGAAACGGCTCTAATGGGTACTTATACCCTAGAAAAAAGAGTTGCGCAAGTTTTCCCGCCCATAAGTGCCAGACGCATCTCCACCGTTAGATTGTCATCTGCCCGTTGAACGTGGGGAGCATAAAGCTACCCGAATTTAATGCAAGACACGTTACGCACATCGAAGCGCCAGTAACGCACCTGGGGCAGTTGAAAAGGCGCCAACGCTGACGAGGGACAAGACTTGATTAGACGCGAAGCAGGTCCGGGGATATCAAAATCCTCCTTCCGCCCGAGGATGCGGACAGCATGATTTTGAGGGGCTATTGTGGGGCCAGAATAAGTCAGCAGCCCCGGCCCACTCCAGGCCAAGCCCAGAGGCCTATGCCGAGGACGCCTCCACGATCCGAGGCCCGAGGGCGAAAGTTTAGAGCCCAGGATCCAAGGTGCATTGCCGAGGATGGTTACATCCTCGGTAGGCCGAGGACAGAAAGTGGGCACGCGGCGCACCTTTAAGGGGAGTCTCCCCAAGCATCCAAGGAGCAAATAGCAAGAACCAATCACCGGACATTGAAGCATGGCGGAGGAGCAAGTCCCAGGCGAACTGTCACCTCCACATTAAATGCCCTCAACTAACGCTCTGGCCGCATTAATGAGGACAGGACCTCTGAACAGTGCCGTCTTGAGCGCTGCAACCCACTGGAGGTATGGGAATGCGGCTGATAGGACAGGCACTCGAGTGGAAACCGGATTGATCAACAAATGTAGGGCTAGGATCAACTGAATGAGGAGTATATAATGTAAAAATCCCTCTTGTGAAGGGGACGGACGAAAAACCAGAGAAAAAGGAATACTGTAGCAAAGTATTCTCTCTCAACTCTTGTAACCCTTCTGAAAAGAGATAATCAGAATTTCCAGCTCCATAAGGCACGTCCGAGGAGCCACATTGTGTATTCAAACCCACGTATTAGTTGTTAGGGATCACGTACAACCATGCATGGCCGTTGCCTTCTTTACTGAGGCCTAGCTCTTGAGCCCATACTCTACAAATTTATTGAAGGGTTAGCTGGGCTTGGGCCCACTCTCTCAATCCTTAGAGAGCGCTCGAATCCACCCCCTACAGTATTAATATGATGAAAGTATAATATAAATATGTATATTTCCAATACAATTTGTTAGGTTCTAAAGATTTAGGAATTTATGTATTTAGAACTCTAATGTGTAATATTGGCAAACCATGATCAAAACAATATGTTTAGTCTTGTTTAGGCTTGCTCAAAGTTGATTAATTATTGTAAAGTTGGAATCGAGAGGCTGCAGATGTATTGGGGCATTTCGGCCTGGCTCGAACGATCGAAGGATAGACTCGATCGATCGAAAGTCGGCCAAATTGCGTTTTCTGCAGAATTTCCAACTCAGCCTTAACTCATTAAACGTTTAGGGTTTTATGTTTTTGCCTTAGGTATAAAAGGCAAAACCCTAGCCACATTTTGAGAGTTGCTCATGTTGTATTGTTGCTCATACATTGCTGTTTTGTGTAAATCTCTTGTGAGATCTAGAGGAGCTTTCCTTTACACAAAGCTTAGGGTTTTCAAGGTAGAGATTACTTCAACATCTTGATGATCAACTCGGTTGCTGCCATTGGAGCTTAAAGAATAATAAGAGTGGGTGCTTGTAGCTGATTGGAGAATCCAAGAAAGAAGGAGTCCGTGGATTCGGAGCTTGCACGTGGTCGTGTCAGTAAGTTTTACTAGTAGGTAGCATTAGGAAGTCGAGCGGGGAGCTTGTACGTCCTTTTGTATGAACTTCGATTCTTTCATAGTGGATTCAGGTTTGCCTTGAGGATCGGTGGGTCAAATCCTCCCCAGGTTTTTACCGTGTGGTTTCTTGGGTGATCATATCATTGTGTTCTTTATTTTTCTGCTGCTTTATATTCTTGATATAATTGTATGTTTGTGATAACTTAGAATTGCATAAATTGACTAAGTTAATCACTTGGCTAATTAACTAGGTTAATCTGGTTGTTTTAAGGGGTCTAAAACCGTTCACAATTGTGCTAAAGACATGATCCACTAGTAAAAAATGATACTAGACCTCATCCCCAATCCAACGATACTTGTTGCTACAATCAACACACAAATAATTGGTTTTCATATCTTTATATATTGAATATTTAAATGCATGCTTAAGAAAATTTTCAACCCCGTTAATATACTCTGTGCATAATTTAGTAGAATGATGCATCCAAAATTTATCAACTAACAGTTTATCTACTCCATATAAAGCATCATATTAATCATAACTACTAACAATAATTGTTGCTAAAACATATATAATTATGCAGTCTTAAAAATAACTAGCACAGTTATGATTGGGTCCTATTCCTATAAACATAGACATCTTTTAGTATTTTCAAATTTTCTTTTAGTATTTCATTTTTCTTTTTACTATCCCATCTGGGTGAGCTTGACGGGACTGAGATGGTTGGCTTCATATTGTCACATCTTTTAATCTTACTTTTTTTTTAATGAATAACTAATCATGCATAGGCCAATAAATAATAATTTAATAATATAAGAATTACTCAAGAATTGCACCAACATTCATTCATAGCTAAATTAAGTATAATTAACAATTTTTTCAGAACTAAATACATGCTCATCATCCTTTTTTTTTTTTTTTTTTTTTTTTTTTTTTTTGATGAGAAATAAAACTTCATTGACTTGAAAAGGAGTACAACAGAAAACTCAAAAAGATACAGAGCTCTAGGATCGGTCAAGTTGGATAAGATGCCGAACCATTGGAGGGCTACATCCTTTCCAGACTTGATCCAAAACATTACATTTCGCATACTGAGCAAGGGTATGAGCTACTGTGTTGTAATCCCTATTCAAGTGACAAATTTTCCAGCTGCTAAAAGACTCAAGAAGGGAGCAAATGCCTTGATAAAGATGGCCTAAGCTGCCATTGAATTCCTTTGCCTGAATGTCTTGTACCACAGTGAGAGCATCTGATTCAAGGATTACATCAGTGAGCTCCATTTTCTTAGCAAGAAGAATTCCATGTTCAAGAGCAAGGATTTCTGTTTCCAGACTTGAGAATTGCCTTGGAAGTGGCTTACAAAGTGCTGCTATAGGCTCTCCCATGTTGTTCCTTATCACTACTCCTACCCCAGAGAATCTCGCATCTCCTGATGTAGCACCATCCACATTAACTTTGTACACACCTGTGGGAGGAACTTCCCATCTGCTTGCTTCATCACTTTGGGAAAGACTACATAGAGCAGCAGCTTCTCTGTAGTCAGATTTGATTGTATTAGCAGAAAACCATACCTGGTCAGGGGAGTGGCACGCGTCATCAAAAACTTTTTGATTTCGATTATACCATATCGCTCATCATCCTATCACATCGATAAATTGAAACAGAAATTTTCAATTGACAACTATAAAAGGTGCAAACTAATTAACATTGATCTTTATTGTGTACGTCGCGAATCAATGATAATTCATAGCCACCAAAAAAGTTGAAAGACATGTTGATTTGATTTGTACCCCAATAAAAATCATGGATAATACATATATTGTGTACGTTTATCTCCAGCTCGTGTGAGAGTTGCCCAAACATCTTTAACTTCTCAGCAGAACCCAGCTATGTTTTCTGATGTATGAAGTGTTGATGCACAGCACCACTGTTGGATAAGCTTTGTGGATGTGTGGTTATAACTTATAATGCACTAACACAAACACGCACAAAAAAAAAAAGAAAAAAAAAAGAAAAAGAAAAAAAAGAGAGGAATATATATATATATATATATAGCTAAAGAGTAGTATTTCATTTGACCGTAGCATTTTTAGTCCGCTTTAGTCTTATTTGGTCAACTTTGGTCTCATTTTGTTCACTTCGGCCGATTTGGTTTATTTAGTCTACTTCGGTCTTATTCAGTCTATTTTAGTTCACTTTAGTCCTATTTGGTCCATTTTGGACTAATTAGGCCTTAAATTGATTCTCTCTGTAGGTTGTCTTTCAGTTTTGGGCTAAAAATTACAAACAAATATTATAAATTAGAGATATGGGCCCTAAATAAGCAATAAAAATGATAAATATTTAAAAGATTACCTTACCTTTAAATTCAAGTTTCAATAATATAGACATTATAATTCTATATATCAATATGTGTGGGTGTGCTAGTCACATTTTCAATTAATGAAACCACACAATGTGCGGTACCCATTAGGTTGGCACAACTGTGGTACCCATCAGGAAATCGTGCCCTTTCCATATTGGGGGGTTTTGTCCATCTTCACTCGTACATTTCCCTGATGGAGATGGACAATTGTCTTTTGTCCATCGCATGGACCAGTTAGATTTGAAGAGCGGAACCCATTATGGAGAATTTTTATTTGCTCAAGAGTCACGTGGGAAGATAATTTAGGGGTTTTCATTTTTCACTATGAGGGATTTTTTATTGCTGCAACTACATAAAGTTGAAGTTTCCAGATTGAAGATCTTACTCTTGTAATGGTTTCGCTGGGTCCTAGTATTTTGTGGTGAGATTTTTTTTACTCTTAAAAATTTATTATTGTATTTTTTCAATTTATTGTGAACTCAAGTTTTGAGCATAGACTTGAGTATTGTAAATTTGTAATCTCTATTTTATTGTAGGTTTTATTTACTCTATGAATTTTTTTCTATACATTGGAGGATTTTTCACATAAATTCGTGTTCTTATGTGGTTTTTCACGTAAATTTGGTGTTCTTATTTTGCTCTATTCATATGTAGTTTTTGTTACATAATTTTTTAATGAGTTATATGATTTTTTTTTTTTAAATAATAACCATGAATAGTTTTACAATTCACCACATAATGAATTGGAAAAGATAGATTAAAGATTCCCTTTACTGTATGCATTTAGGTTTGTCTTGTGAGTACCAAATGCAATTTTTTGTTCCATTAAAAGTTATAGAGCATCCACATTGGTGGAGCCATAAATTTAATAATTTGGCACCACAAAAAGCTACTTTATTTTTTTTTATCTTCTTACTCTACAAAACACCCAATATTAGTGGTTTTTAATTTTCAACACATAAAAATAATATAAATAACACAATAAAATAATATGTCAACTACAATAAAATAATATATTCACTACAATAAACAACAATCACAACCACCACCGCCATCGGAACCGCCACTGCCACCGCCACCACTACTGCCACCGCAACCGCCACAATATTTATTGTGAAAATAATATAAACAACACAATATTTATTATGAAAATGTTGTGGTAGCATTTCTTAATTTTAATTTCTTATTATTCTTTATTTTATTTTTCCCTTTATCTCTTTATTTGTTTTCATCCATACACATTTCTTTTTTTCTTTTTTTCCTCTTTTTTTCTTCTCCACACACGTATACTTCCTTTTCACTCTCCTCCACACGTATACGTTGTCATCACTCTATCTTCCTTTTCATTTTTGTTTTATACTTCAGCTCTCTCTCTCTCTCTCTCTCACACACACACACACACACACACACACACACACACACAGATCGGCAGATAACAAAGGCTACAGAAAGTCAGCATTTTAAATCGACGTTCACGCATTCCACCTCTTACAGCGGCTCAGATGGATCAGATTTGCTGTCTTTTTTTTATTTTTTTATTTTTTATCATTCTAATTTGATTAGTTTTAAGATTGCGATTTGAGTTTGTATTTTGATTGTGATTGAGTTTAGATAGAGATGTTTGAGAAACAAAAGATCTGGAATGGTTGAGTGGAGGAAGAAAGAAAAAAAATGAAAGGGAGAAGAGAGATCGGCGAGGTCGGTGCTAGGTAGGTGAGATCGGCGAGTGAGGCAAGGTGGAGGAAGAGAAAAAAATCTAAGTGTAGGACATGAAGAGTGGACAAGTGAAGAGTGAGGAGAGAGGAGGAATAGGCAGAAATGAGGAAGGAGAAGAAAAAAATATTAAAATATTCTGACCAGTGTGAACGCAATATAAAATAAGGACAAAATTTAGCTACAAAATTAGTTGTAGTCTTAAGCTACAAACTTACTTAATATCTTTTTATTGGAGGTGAATTTTAACAAATCCACTATTGGATTACATCTTCTTCTTATATCCTCCATGCTTGCAAATTTCAAGAAAATTAAAGATCAATAACTATGTCATCAATAAATTTTTTAAATTGCAAGTTTTTATAATTTAAAATTATGCACAAAATATAAGCTTATAAATCATATAGTAAATGATATCTGATTGACACAAAATTTAACATGTGTATTAAGGGCGTAAAGAACATGCAATTCAACGGTTAGATTTTCAAAATATGTTGTAGTATTTATTTTATTGAGTGAGTTTGTAGCCTTAAGGTACAACCAATTTTGTAGTTAAACTTTGTCCATAAAATAATATATATATATATATATATATATTTTAACCTTTGAGCTATAGTGCACAACCATCTTTGGCTGTGCACTGTAGCAGAGAAGCCAAAATTTTTGGCTTTGACTCTACCAATGCAGCTTCAATTTTGTAATTGATAGTGCTAAAAATAATAATATGTTTTTTTAACACCACCAATAATAATGCTCACAGTTCATGGTTTTATCTAACCACGTGTAGAGTTGGTATGCTAAGCCATTTTTTATGTTTCCAAGATCACATCTTGGATCTCTAGCTCCAAATAAATCTTTATTGACAACCGTGCAAAGAAAAAGTTTTAGGTGTAGGGAGGCTGATTAGTCATAATATTTAGTAATATTATGGATGGATGAAAACTCTTGTATGCAGTACTGTGTTACACGCAAACCGAAAATGTGAAAATTTTCAGTTTATAAAAAACTCAGTGTGCATGTGAACACTGATGATGATATCAAAAATGACGCATTGGACACTGAGGTGAGAGAACTTGGTGAGTGGTTCCAGAAAGTTTCACTCCATTAATAGAAAAGACAAAGAATTGATAGATTTTGAATGTTTATAATTTAGAAAAAAATTGTTATATATAAAAATAATTAATCAATTAAAAAAACTTGGGTTACATTGCGTGGTATACTTGCTTGCCGTGGGAGTCTTGGACTACACGTATGATCTAGAAATGGCAAAAATTAGATACAGTTTTTTTTGTACTAAATTTTCCAATAGAATTCAAACTTAGTTATATTAATCAATAAAATGCAAATAATGTTATTTTTTTAAGGATAATTAAATCAAAATTTTACACACCAAAAGTCTTATAGCTTATTGGAACTATGAAGGTTCAAATCTCTCCGCTCCCTCTTGTAGTACCTAATAAGTATAAAAAATAAATAAATGCAACATGTATTTGAATTTAATTGAAGAATTTAAGGAGTAGAATCTATGAAATTGTATATGAGTTTTACAACAAAACTAGTAATTGATCGCAAAAGTTAGATTATTGGTGATTTGTGAAAAGTAGTGACAACAATCTTGTGGATGACTTTATTCAGGTACACTCTTAGTAATAATTTTTTGATCATAATTTAATTGTATTGGAATTTGAGTTAAACACATATTAGTTAATACTTCAAGGTGGTTTTAGCGTGAATGAAAGAAGAAAAATTGATTCATGAAGTTTAATTCTTGAATCACTTCCGAATGATATGCTTTAAATTCATTTAGATAATTAAGATCGGATTCTAAGCTTTGGTTCAAGAAGGAATCAATGTAGTTTCATATGCATACCACCGAAAAATACATTGAAAATTGAAAAAAGTCATTATGATTCTATATATATATATATATATATATAAATTTTGATAAGACTTAAGACATATTTGATACCACTGCCTTGATCCTTCGTATAAAATATATATATATATATATATATATATCCTTGTGAGATAGTCAAAATTGTCAAATCATTTAATATTGTACATAAGAGAAAAAAGAGAATTTTGAAAACAAAACTTAATGATATTTGTTTATTATATTATATCCACAACCCGAATTCATCTTGGAAAATTGTAATTTGAATCTAGGACAAAATTGCCCTTTGCCCTTTTCGGGCAAATTATATAGCCTTATGCCTCCTCTTCTCAAACCAATTAGGAAAATGCCCCTCTTTTAAAACTCGATTTACTACAAATCGAGTTAAAAAAAGAAAAAAAAATTCAGGAGCCCTATAGTGGCGTTTTTTAACTCAATCTCCATGAAATCGAGTTATAGACAATTTTTTTACCTATAACTCGAGTTTATGGAGGCCGAGTTCCAAAACGCCACTATAGGTTCTTAAAACGTCACTATAGGCTCGTTAAAAACGCCGCTATAGGGCTTAACTTGATTTGTAGTAAATTGATTTAAAAAGAGAACTTTTAGTTGTTGGAATTATGAGTTCACCGATTGATTATGACTCTATTAAGGATGAGATAGACAAGAGAACTTTTCTCAAATAAAAAATAGACAAGAGAACATTTGTGATACATACCTGGTGCAAATGTTAGCTTGATAATAGTACCAACTCCTCCATCACCTTCAATGACTTCAATTTTCTCAATGAAATTCGAAAGCACTTCTTCAACTAATTTTGAAAACTGAAGTGTCCCATAGAGCTCCCAAGCTTCACTAGCTGACACGTTTACCTCTACCTCATGTGAAACTTGCCCAACCATCTTTCTTCTTTTGCTGCCAAGCTATAGAGTATTTGTGTGATTCAGGGTGTGTGTGTTGTTTATGGTAATATATAATTAATTCCCAAAATATGATCAAGACCAAGGTCTATGTACCTAAGTTATTCGTCAAAGTTGGCGTCCAAAGATTCCTATGCCGCCCGTGATGGCATATTGGTTGTCACATTAGCTAATAAGATAAAATGAACAAGATAAATACAGACAGGGCTGGGACAAAAAAAACTTAATCTTGGGGGCCATGGTTGGTAATCTATTTATTGTTGTATGAGCAATGTTACGTACACAAAAATTTCACAATATTTTTATAATTATGTGGACAAACTTTTACTTGTTTTTATTTGGACTTACTATTAATATCATTTTTTTACTTACCATTAACAATCTGTCACATTAATAGGTATAAAAAGTTGTCAAATTTTTTGTGTAACTTTCCCTTGTTGTATATCTATTCATATTCACGCCAGTGGCTGACAAGCCACCCACCCTACTTCACTTGGGGTGGCTACATTGCCACCCACCTCAGCTTTAACTCTCTCTCCTTCTATATATGTGTGTAATCCTTTATTACAAAACACACGAGAGATGGAGAGAAGAAAGAGATGTGTATTTGGTATTATAAATAATATGGTGTGGTTGATGAGTGATGACATTCAAATACAATACCATTCTCATAAATCTTTCTCTTTTCTTGCTATTTTCTATACTTTACGACACTATTATATTAGTTTCGTAGAATTGTATACGATGAAAATTTTGGTATAGAACAAAAAGGTAGAAAGAACATGTACATCATTTGGAGGACTAACATTGAAGAATAGTGTAATCTTAAGACTTAAGTAGCCATTTAAATGCACTCTTGAAAATGTTCTTATTGATTATGAGGTCTATGGGAGTTTTTTTTTTTTTTTTTTTTGAGAATTAGTATCTGTTTGGCAGCAACTAATTTCTACTAGCTTATTTGCATAATGTTTATTAAAAAAATATAATTTTTGATAACTTTAATATTAAATGTGACAAAAAATTAAAAGCTGACATATTTGAATATTAATAAAAGTTATAGATTATTTGTTTCTTGTTAGGTTCTAAAGATTTAGGATTTTATGTATTTAGAACTCTAATGTGTAATGTTGGCAAACCATGTTCAAAACAATATGTTTAGTCTTGTTTAGGCTTGCTCAAAGTTATGTAATTCATGTAAAGTTGGAATCAAGTGGCTGCAGAAGTATTAGTGCATTTCGGCCTGGCTCGATCGATCGAAGCTTAGGCTCGATCGATCGAATCTCGGGTCAGATGCGTTTTCTGCAGAATTCCAATTCAGCCCAAACTCTATTTAAACATCTTGGGGTTCAAGTAAAACACTCCTATATATAAGGAAAACCCTAGAACGTTTTTTAGACTTTTATGAGAGAGATTAGAGTGCCTCTTGTGCCTCCTTTTATTTTTTAGGGTTTTGTACCCAAACTTCTCTAAGTCTTTGTTGCTCATATTTGCGGTTTATGTGAATCTCTTGTGAGATCCTTGAGGAGCTTTCCTTCACATAAACTTAGGGTTTTCAAGGTAGAGATATTATCTACATCTTGATGATCAACAAGGTTGCTGACATTGGAGCATAAAGAATAACAAGTGTGGATGCTTGTAACTGATTGGAGAATCCAAGAAAGAAGAAGTCCGTGGATTCGGAGCTTGCACGTGGTCGTGTCAATAAGTTCTACTGGTAGGTAGCATTAGGAAGTCAAGCGGGGAGCTTGTAAGTCCTTTTGTATGAACTTCGATTCTTTCATAGTGGATTCAGGTTTGCCTTGAGGATAGGTGGGTCAAATCCTCCCCAGGTTTTTACCATGTGGTTTCCTGGGTGATCATATCTTGTGTTATTTATTATTCCGCTGCTTTATACTTTTGATATGATTGTATGTTTGTGATAACCTAGAATTGCATAAATTGACTAAATTAATCACATGGCTAATTAACTAGGTTAATTTGGTTGTTTTAAGGGGTCTAAATTTCTAACAAGTGGTATCAGAGCGGGTAGCTCTTTTGTTTTAGATCTTTTGATCTAAGAGCTGATCCTTGACCCCTATTATCATGGATAATCTGAAGTGTCTTTCTGCTCATGTTTGTAATGTTTTGAATAAAAATGACACTATTGTTTCTGTTGATTTTTTTGATGCTTTTGAAACTCTTCGTAAGGAATTATCTAAATCTTTGAAAATTTCTAAGAAATTCAAGGAAGAGTTAAAATTGACTAATCTTGAAAAAGAGGATTTGATTGTGAGATTAGATGAGTCTAATAAAAAGAATGAATTTTTGAGAAATCAAATTTCCTCTCAAGATGAGAAGATGAAAAGCTTGGAACAAGAGTTAGTTGAATCTAAATTTAAAATTGAAAATTTGACTAGTACCAAGCCTGCTGATGATAATAGAAGTGTTTCTGTTTCTCTTAAGCCTAAAGCTGAAAAAGTTTATATCCCTCATTTCAAGAGGAATAATAAAGAAAAGGCTTATTTTACTAGGTTAGACAAAAGAAAAAGTTCTGATGTAGATGCTGGAGTTTCTAAACCTATGTCTAAACCTACTGTTAGAGAGCATAATAAATATGTTTTTGTGCCTACCTGTCACCTTTGTGGTGTTGTTGGTCATATTAGACCAAACTGTTCTTTGTTGAGGCAAAAACCAAAATTTGAGACTAGATTTGCTGTTAGGAATACTGATGTTCCTAAATTTGTTCCTGTTTGCCACTTTTGTGGTGTCCATGGTCACATTCGTCCTAATTATTATAAATTGAAATTTAAATATTCTGTGTTTCAATCTAGGATATGTGATGATATTTCTCCTACCATATGTCCAAATAAATTGTTTCATATGTTTTTGAAAAATTTGAGCTTGTTGGCTTGTGAAAGGAATTTGCAGGATTTCAGTATTTCTCAGAAGATTGGTGTAATCTCTCAAATACATTCTGCTTCACATGGATTTTCACTTACAAAGCCGAAGAATCGTGCTATATGGGTGAGAAAAGATTCTCCAAGATGAGTGTTGCTAACTTGTCCTTGATTTAATTCTTTCAATTAATTGTGGACATGTTTTGTTTTTGTTTTTGGTTGTTTTGCTTTTTTTTAGGTTGTTTTTTTTATTAAAAAAAATATCCAAAAACATTGAAAATTTTCAAAAAGACAAAAATATTTTATTTTGTGTCTTGGTTTATTTTTCTTGAGGATTACATGAGTTATAATATCTCTCTTTTGATTTAGAACATGCTTGACATTGTGGAGAAACTTGAATAGTTTGTGCTAAGCTATTTTTGATTTTGTGTAAATATGTACTAGTTTGTACATGTACTCAAGGGTTAATTAAGAAATTGATATTTCTTGTTTGTGTACCCTCTATAGCTTAGTTAAGCACTATCATGCATTGCTTTTGCATTGATTCATTTAGCATAATATGTGCTTTTTGTTTTTGGTCAAAATTTTTTTTAAAACCAAAAAGATTTTTGTGTTTTGTATCTTGGATTTATAATCATGGTTGGCCATATTATCTTTACATAACAAGTTTATGTACCTTGTTTAGCTTTGATGAGTTTATTTATTGCACTTGACTAGTTGAAGCTTTGTAGTGCATGTTGTGTGGGAAAGATGTTTATGGTGTTTATCACTTTGTCTTAATCTTGAAGTCACATGTTATTTGACTGTCGGACTTGATCCTTTTGAGAAATGCATAAATAACCATCTCACCACTGTTCACTAGCCAATCATGAACACCTTAGTGCATATCATAAGATTTTGTGCTCGAGAAAGTGTAGCACATGCACAAAAAGAACATAAGGTGTAGCCTCAGTTTAATTGCTTAATGCTTAAAATTGGTGGTACTATTAGGCTTGATGCCAAATCACATAATTAAAATTGGTGTGTATATTATGAGGCAAAATTCAAGAAACTTACATGATTGCAAGCTTATGTTCTAGGAGATGTGGGAGTTATATGATGTAACTCTTTAGGTGATAGTCTCTTTTAAATTCTATGTGATGAATTTTGTAGACTTTGTGATTGATTGCTATTCACATATCACCTCACATGTATCTCAAGTTTTTGCTAGTTGCACACACTACACAAGTTACTCTTTGCTAAACTTGGTACATTATATTGTGTGTGTTTTTGTTGTGGCCATTCAAGATTAAAAGTTCCTTGATTTTAATGCAAAATGTGTTTAATGTTTGCGCTTTGAGGACAAATTGATTGAAAATCTTGATTTTGGAAGATCTGGGTTGAATTCAAGTGTTTTTGAAAAACTTTTCGTCTCATACTCATGCATTTTTTTTATAAAACAATGTGCTTTGAGGAGTTTTTGCATTAAAATGCTCTGTTTTTCAAAAATCTGATTTTTCCAGACTTTCGATTGATCGAACCTGTTTTTCGATCAATCGAAATTGCGATTAAAATTTTTGGTTTGAGTCTGCCTGACTCGATTGATGTTCGATCGATTCTCGATCGATCGCAACTGAAAAATTTTTAGTTTCTATGTTTTTGACCAAATTTTTTTTCATGCATCATTTGTGTTTAGGATTCACATGCATTGCATTGTTTTTGTATCCATCTTGCAGTTTTGCAGTCATATCTCTTATTGTTTTCACACATAACATGCATACACTTTGCTACGTTGGGTACTCAACTTGATCAAAAAATTGATTGATTAATTTTTGAGCTATGTACTTTCTAGTATATGCCTTTTTTATGTGTGAACTGTAGAAAATATTTTTCTTAAGAGATATGATTAATAATCAATGTGCAAATATTTTCTCTACTCATGCAACTGTTTATGGGTCACATAGTGCTATGTTTGCATTTTATTGAAAGAGAGAATATTTTTTCTTCATGTGTATCTTGAACTTAGTTTTTTTTTAAAACTTGGTTTGTGTCTTTTTATTTATCCCCACCCCCTTTATTTATCCCCAAAACTTGTTTTGTTTTTCCTATTTTTATAGAGGGAGAAATTTTTTTTGACCTTTGTAGTTCTTAGGGGGAGTTGTTGCTCTTCATAGGGGGAGTTGTCTCTATTTTTTCTTACTTTGTTGCGTATGTTTTCTGTCTACCTTCTGATTAGGTAGTCTTTGTCAATACGTGACAAAAAGGGGGAGACATAGATGACCTATTTGTTTTGTTTAGTGGGAGAGTTTAGGGGGAGTTAACAATTAACATTGTTTTTGATGTATCTAACTTAGGGGGAGAGTTAGTTTGCATATTTGTTGATTTACTATTTTTCTGTCACACATGCGTTTATGCGTTTTGTTTAGTGTTTCAGGAAATATACAGGTTGATTAAATTGATCTGCTGTCTACACTTGCAACTGATGGATAGTAGTTAAGTTGAATTTGTTGTAATGGGCATTTTATTGTATTGGGTTGTTCTTGTATTTGAGCATTTCATTGTGTATGAAAGTTTTGTCACGAATTGCCAAAGGGGGAGTTTGTTAGGTTCTAAATGTTTTGAACAATCGGCAAATCGTGAACACAAACTTGTCTAGATATAGATCTTAGAGTCTATAGGTTTTATTAGACAATGCTCAAGGTGATTCAAGTCAAGATTCAAGAACATACAAGCTGCAAGAAGAAGACTTCATATTCTGCCTGGTTCGATCGATCGAAGAACAGGCTCGATCAATCGAAAATCGTATCTGCAGAATTTTAAGTCGGCCCAAACAGCAATTTAAGCCCATTAAGGATTAGGGTTTCAGATCTACTTCTCCCACTATATAAAGGAAACCCTAAGCCACGTTTTTTAGAGTGAAGAGAGAGAGATTAGAGTGCCTCTTGTGCCTCTTTTGGTTTTAGGGTTTTGTACCCAAACCTCTCTAAAGTCTTGGTTGCTTAAGAGTTGTATTGTTGCTTATATTGCTGTTTTGTGTAAATCTCTTATGAGATCTAGGGGAGTTTTCCTTTACACAAAGTTTAGGGTTTTCAAGGAGGAGATGTTATCCACACCTTGATGATCAACTCAGTTGCTGCCATTGAAGCTTAAAGAAAAACAAGCGTGGGTGCTTGTACTTGCTGGAGAATCCAAGAAAGAAGGAGTCCGTGGTCTCGGAGCTTACACGTGGTCGTGTCAGTAAGTTCTACTGGTGGGTAGCAATAAGAAGTCGAGCGTGGGGGCTTGTAAGTCTTATTGTATGAACTTCGATTCTTCAAGATAGTGGATTCAAGTTTACCTTGAGGATAGCTAGGTTAAATCCTCCCCAGGTTTTTATCGTGTGGTTTCTTGGGTCATCATATCATTGTGTTATTTACTTTTCCGCTGCTATTTACTTGATATGATTGTTTGATTGTGATAACCTAGATTTGCATAATTTGACTAAGTTAATCACTTGGCTAATTAACTAGGTTAATCTGGTTGGGTTAAGGGGTCTAAAAATTGTTCAAACTTAACAAAATAAAATGGTCATAGGCTCATAGCTACCCACATTGGCAATAGATACTCATACTGAACTATCATATAACAATTTAAAATTTGAAAATTTGTAGAAAAAAATTGTATAACTTTATGTATTAATTTTTTTTTGTCAATAACTCGATATATTCAAGTTTTTTTTTTTATTATTAAAATTTTTTAATGACCCCCCCTAAACAAAATTCCTGGAGCCGCCACTGTTGGTAAGGTATTACGTGGCTTAATTGATCATCTTTATTGAAAATGCCAAAAAGAGAATAAGATAAAATATAATTTACTCTATAGCATCATTATGCTATTAATGTTTTCATGTATAGATACTTAATGAATTTTTTCCTTTTGCATTTTATTTTATTTTATATTTCCACTTTATGATATATGATTTATTGATAATGATCTATTGCATAGTTATCTTTATTATCTTTTTCACTTAGTTTCAATTATGAGGAAGAAAGAGATGTGGATCTATGTTTTGGAGAAAAATATACCTATAAGAGTTGAATCGCATACATCTGTATAGTAATAAACAAAGAATACATAGTTAGTTCTCACACTATCAATTTAAAAAAAAAAAAAAAAAAATTATTGCATTGTGTTTTCATACATATCTCATTATATATAATACCTGACTACAAAAAACTTCTAATTTAAAACATAATTTCAAATAACACATATTGAACTTTTAAAAATATACAATCTAATATATTAATTCAATAATTATCTAATAAAAAAAAATCATATCAAATTTTTCTATGCATCACGCGGGTTTGCGACTAGTAATATATTAATTCTCAATGGCTAATTTACACATAAATGCCCAACTACTAATTTTCAGATAAATGCCCAACAATTGTTTTTCCCATAAATGCACAGTGGCTTGAAAAGAGAGAAAATTAAAAGTGTTTGGAACATACACCCATACCAAATGTAGGATGAAGGATAATAGTGACAAGTGGGTTTTAGTTAGCTTAACTGGTAAAATCTCTGATAACTGAATAGGAGTTCTGAGGTTCAATTTCGCCTGCACCAAAAACCGATTGATGTCTTGGTCTGATGATAAAGAGCTATCATCAGGAGCAGATGTTATAGCTTGAAACTCTCTCTCAAAAAAAAAAAAAAAAAAAGGATAATGGTGACAATGTACTATGTTGTGGGAGACTATGCTACAAACACTCATAGTTTGTTTATTTGTTTTTGGGTGAAATGATATAGGATATTATTTGAGTTGGATTCCCATTGACCCACACCCACAATTATTGGGGCCGTTTTCTCTGGGAAAATGCTAGCGCAACTCTTTTCTATGGGTTCACGTAACTTTGTTTTGTTTTTTAGTAAAATCAATTATTGTCTTCACTATTGATAATTCACGTGTTTTATTTTTTTTCATAAGCAACAATGTAAAGATTTGGTGGTATTTTAAAAGACCTAAACTTATTTCTGTATTGTCAAAGCTTGAATCTCATGTTAGAAGAACTCATCGATGAGGACAAAGATGATATATTGATATGTAAATTAAAAAAAATTAAATTACATAATTAGAGAAAACCATGAATCGCTGCTTATCAAAAAAAAAAAAAAAAAAAATGAAGCATTGGATCCTAAGATGGTGTGAACTTCGTGATCATTTTATTTTATTTAATCCCCGCTCCAATAACAGAATACAATAAAGAAGTGAATCAGGTGATGGATTTCAAGTTGTTAGAATATCAAGGCGCAAGGTGCAAGGCCAAGGCCCATTGTGTTATATTAGAAGTTAGAACTACCCTTGCACTGTGGTGTATTAGACATATAGGATAACTAGTATGTAACCCGTGTGGTTAATTATAGTAATACTATTGGTCAATTTCCTTTTTGTCTTTTTGGGTTTATCACAAGGAGGATAGAATTAGATAAAACAATAAAAATATATATTGCATTTTATTATTTAAGTGATGCTATTGGACCTTTTTAAAGCAAACTAAATGTAAAACTTAAAGCAATGGGAAAAAAACTGTTTTCCCTAAGTTAATTTTTTCAATCCTCATAAATATTTAGATTCATGATTTTTTAAAATTTGTACTTTCATCAAGCCACTAAACCGCATGATGAAAAAGAAACAGGAATAATAATGAAGTCTATACTGTCATCAATCAAATACAATTAGTTCATATTAATCTTCTCCAAAAATTGCTAAATCCATCAACTCCTTTGGCTTTGGAACTGAACAATGTAGTCAGTGAACCATCCAAAACCCCATGAACCATGGCTACCCCTTCCCTTTTTCTTAGCAAACTCAAAGCAAAGTCTCTAGCAAAAGCAAAACTCAAATCTCTGGCTATATCTTATGCCCTTTCTGCTGGAACCCCATACACCGTCCGAAAATCAATGTTATCATCAATAGGAGTACAAAGGGAGTCATCATTAGCATATTCAAAGGGATTTTGAAGTGAAACTTAAATTAAAATATCCTAATCTGATTATCATAATATAATAACATGATATAGAGATTCTATATTAATTTGAAGAAGGCAATAAGACTTATAGCAAAACAATGACTTTTCTATCACTAAGACCCTTTCCCATCTTTATTGCAACAGCTGTTGCTACATCAAATGAAATCCCTACTTGAAACAAACATGCTCTCACATTCAACACAAAATTTGAAAACCAAAAAGTCCAACTAGTAGCAGCTAAGAACTTTAGAAATTATGTTTTTAACCAATAAAATGAGTAAGGAATTTTTTTAGTTGAGGATTGGAAAAAGGGGCAACTATGGCTACCAAAACTTTTGGAATAAAGCCTGAACATAATTAAATCAATGAGTTTAGCATAAAACTCCTAAAAACAAAGAAAATAATACTATTGATTATTCGATTCTAACTCTTTATTTAATATCATGGTGTTACCAAATGTGGTTGGTGTATTGGAATCTATTGGAGTCATTGAAATATTCACCTCTAACACACAACAAGTTTTTACACAGTTGCATCATCAAATCTTGTACCTTGAAAAATTACAAAATCCATTACTAAATCTCCTTCATATCATGTTCTATTTTTTATGCATTCTATTAGAGGTAGAAAGAGACTCGCCAAATTTTGTCATAAGCATAAGAATTGTTAGTGTATTGTGCTGTAAGATAGATTGGTAAACAGCCTATTGGGAAGATTTCTGTGACAATTACTTGGGTATCACCATAACCAATTACCCTATGGAACAATAATGGAGAATTAGGAATCAACAATCATAACAATTCATTTTGCAAGGAAAATAAAAAGGATTTTTTTTTGCTAATAATACTTACTGTAACAGCATATATTTCATTCCCTCCAATTTCTCCAATCATGAATATGGCTAAATTAAGTTTCTAAGCACAATCTATCAAACACTAAAGAAACAATAAAGGAAAAAAGAAAAAAATGTAAATAATAAATTTAACTTTGTATTAAGAGCTTAATTCAAATGATAGGCTAACCATCAACATTGTGATAGATCCCATTGAAATATGTGAACATCCAATCCAATTGAACATTGAGAGAGCTTCTAGTAGCTAGCTATGAAATATTCTTTTTTGCAAGAAATATGTCAATTATATTTGTTGTTTGTGCAATACAATTTATATTTTAGGCATATTCTAGGCATATCTGTTGATAGATCAATTAGGTATTTGTCAGTTATATTATAGGCATGTAGTTTATACAATACAATTAAATTTTAGTAATGGCATATTACAAACCTTAATGAAACTAACAACACCTTAAATCCGCTAGGTTTAAAATGGTCTAAAGGAATGTATATGACATTGATAGAGTTACTGGTTAATAAGAGAAATCATGCTGATAGCTCAAAAGAACTTTAATCTACTTATAAGTAGAGTATAAGATCTTTTATATACTTAGCAGTGATAAGTAGAATCACTTACACACCTGCTAGGGAAGCCTTCAATTGGATGTGGATGCCAAAGATTGATGTACTAATCTAAATAGATAAAAATTACATAGAATGTCGTTAACAATTGTATTTGCCAATTAGTTATATGTAATAGAACTTTTTAAGAACACTGGTAACAAACACGCATAACAGAATGAACAACACATATTCATTACAGAACAAACAGCATCAAAACTAAATTGCTAAGAACAGAAACTTAAATATCAACACAATGTTCAATATTATACTGATTTAATCCCAACAACATCTTTAAGATTAGTTACATATAACTGTTTTAATTCCGTTCATTTACAGTGAAGACCCAAAACTGTAACCAATCTTTTTGTAATTTTCATAATCTATAAAAATGTCTACGTCTAGCGAGGGAATGGACGGTGGTTTATATCTGTGTCGTAAGGTTTTTTTTTTTTCCTCCTGTATTGCAAGCCTTTGCTATGTATTTCAAGTAGTTAGTTTTCTTTTTATTGAAAGAACTATAAAACAAAACGGTGTTTTAACATTGTGAAATAGTATAATTTATTGTTTTTTAATATAAGCCTATGCACCATAGAACTATGTTAACCACAATATCAAATTACAGTAGTTACAATACAACTTAAAAGATGAATGCAATAGAAAGTAAAGTACACCAAATATCAGCTACAAATCAAGAAGGTAATCAAGAATATATATGTACATCTCAAAGTGGCTAGGATCAAAACATATGCATATCTCTAATTTAAGCTTCTATTAAGGTTATCTCAATTGGTAACACTGTGGAAAAAAATATATAGTATCTTCCAAACTTAAGACTGTCACCATTCATCTCTTAAGAAAAAGGAAAAGAAAGGCATGATTGTGTTTCTTTTTCTTTATTTTAAAAACATCATTGGCAAATAAAATATCATTGAAAACACAAAACATGGCAGGTTTATTTGAAGTAAACAGCAAGAAATCTAAATGTCTAATAAAACTAAATTGAAGTTTAATAACACTAAAATAATTCTATGTCCTATTTCGTATATAAGTACTCAATAAGGGATAGTAAAAATAGGGGAATAGTGTAAAGAGAGACTACAGAAAAAAGTCAAAAATAGTCATTAAAAGGAAGTTGATAATAGTTTCTAATTTCGACAGCAAGAATCAATATTAATTACACAAAGGTTCCTCAGAGCAAGTAGACACTTGGAAGTGATATGGGCTCTCTATATAGTATACCCACATCGGGTTCCCATCAAACATGTCCTAATAGCTCAATCAGTAAAAGTGTGGGTCATCTTGAGAAGCAATGATTTTTATCCTCCAAGTAATAATTTGCAATTGGAAAATGACAATGATAATTATTGCAATCCAACTAACTTCTCTTTCAAGACCAACTACACAAGCATTTCTCATTCGCATAACATTAAGGGTGTAACCACATAAAATATGAAGAAGCTGATACAGAAAGAGTCAAGTTCAGACTATACCCTCAATCTGTCGGACAAGATGGAAGGTGTGATAAGCTTGTACTTTGGAGCTTCCACAAGGAGCTTGTCATAGGTTCCCTGATCAAACAAAACCATGTTGTTCACCTTCTCCTTTTGCTTTCCCTTTCTCCATTTCTGTATATATCACCAAATAGTATTAGTATTCAAAGCCAAACCCACATCACCTATTCCTACAATCTATAATTTGAACCACCATACAAAGTTTAAAATTGAAAAAATCAAATTCTGAATCCAAAAACATTACCAAACCTTCTTCTTCTGCTTTCCTCCACCAGATTTGGCTGGCTTCGAGGACGGAGGAGGAGCCTTTTCCTTCTTAGGTGCCTATTAGAATAACAAACAAACAAACAAATAAATAAATCTTCATAGCATAAAAATCATATTAACTCTGCACTAAACATTACATGTATTATCCCTTGTTTGGAATCTAAACTAATAAATTGGTGCAAAACAAAAAAAAAAAAAAAAAAAAAAAAAAAAAAAAAAAAAAACCAATACTTTCAATCTTGAAATTGAGACAGAGCCTAATAAGACAATTCAGCTTCATTAAATATCACATTAGATAAATCTGTGTTTGGCTCTTGAGAAAACGTACAAAAAGAAAACATAGCATAAACTCTGGATTTCAACTTAAGTTCACTAATATCAGATCTAGCAAGAATAAAGAAGAAAAGCAAAACCCAGAAATCCATATGTAGCAAAATGTTGAGATATTCACATCACAGATCTTCCATTAACATAAAAAATCCAATAATTTTACTTAAAAAAATTATAAATAACTGTACTTTCAGTAATCAACAGTTTTTTTTTTTTTTTTTTTTTTTTTTTTTTTTTTTTTTTTGAGAATGATTCAACAAAACATATATCTCCACAAAAGCATAAATCAATTCAAATTTTAGGGGCTGAACAAAACAAGCACAAACCTAAGAAAAATCTGCCAAACAAAAACAAAAATTGAAAGCTCGGAAATGTGTCGAAAACACACGAGCTGTTTAGACTCCCAAATTAAAGTTACGGCTTGGTTGATTTTACACGTACGGAATAGTGTAAACACAAGCGTATAAGCAAGACAACTACTCTAATCCATATTTAAAGCAATACAGCAGTAAAAATGAAATAAATAAGAGTAGGGAAGAGAGATGCAAACACAGATAACACCGAGACGTGTTATTGAAGAGGAAACCGAAGAACTCGGTGAAAAACCTCTCCGCCGCTCTCCAAGTGGAAATCGATTCACTAGACAATTAGTTGGGATACAAGGGTGAGCAAGAGACCCTCCAAGCCTAATCTACCCTCTGTACCTAAGCCCTCCAAGCTCCTACTCCAACAAGGCTTCTCGGAAGCGTGTCTTATCTAGTTCTCCGGATCTCGCAACAAGCTCCATGTTGCATCTGCCATTCTAGGCTTCTTCCAATGCTTCCCAGCAGCACCAAAACTTCACTTGACACTCTTAAAGGGTGTGTTAAGTGTTTGGTCTATCAACCTCTCAATGGTATGGAAATGGAGAGGTAGGAGATGAGGAAATTCCCAAAACAAATGTGTAGAGGATTGTGGGTATAACAATCTCTAACTCTCAAGGTGTTTGGCTAGGGTTTTCTCTCAGAAGCTCTCCTGTACATTTGTAGGTAATGTGGGTATATATAGTGTAGGCACAAAAAGTGTGAATCAGACTGGATAGGCTGGCAGAACAGAATGCCTCGCGAGTGTCTCGCGAAAAGGCCTTACCAGCGAGATACTTGCAAGACATAGCTATCTCTATTTGGCCTGACTCTTCGCATTCAAGCATGTGCAGAGCACATGATATACTTCGCGGGATGCTAAGTCGCGAGATACCCGCGAAACCTTCTTTAGTCTTCAAATGCTTGAGTCTTCACACCACTCTCTTTATCACACAACCCTTACAATGAAATTCCACAATAAATAAAGGGTACAGCAGATTGAAAATAATTACAATCAAATCGGAATATAAGCTAACAAAACATATAGTTGTAAATAACAACTTTACAAAAATTTAATCAATACAACAATCGAACCAAAAAAAGAGGTCAAATTAGAACAGTAATTTTGAATAAACATAACTAATACTATCTTAGAATGCTATTAAAGTTCTAACAGTATTTTCTATAGAAAAACTGGAAAAGGAAAACCTGTTAGGGACGTTGATCAATATTATGCTGGTAAACATTATTTACTTTGTCATTTATATTAATGCTTCCAGTTCTTTCACATTTACACTTGCCTTCATTACTAAGTAACTCTAAATTTTACATGAAGTGAAAAAAAAAAAAAAAAAAAAAATCAACAACAACAACAACAACAAAACAAAGAAAATTACACACACAAATAAAGAGACAAATGAGATAGAAGCGAAAATAATGATTATGGAAGTATACAGAGTATTACCACTGTAGAATTTGAGGACTCTCTAGGGATTGTCTTTTTTGCTTCTAAGAACCCTCCGCCATGGGATTGTCTTCTCCACCCAACACCAATTGATATCTATAAATATTTTTGAAAAAGCAAAGCTTAATATAATCTTGAATTTATATTAAGACAGTCAAAGATCTCTGTGATGGACCTAAATTGTGAAAACTATCCTGAATGAACAAAAAAGAAAAAGAAAAAAGAAGGAAGTCCCTTAAATTTCCTAAATGAACCAATCTTTAAAATCTCTTAATTCTAAAATTATCCCAACACCAAAAGAAACCCCCAATTCCCATTTGCAAACAAAACCTTGAAAAAAAGAAAAAGAAAAAAAGGACTTTGGTGTGATTTACAATTGGAAACTTGGAGACAACAACACTTACTTTCCTTTAGGAGAAGTTTAACTCAGATGAATTGCAAACTGAGCCAACTTCTTAACAACAACATTGCCAAATTGGTAACACAGCAGACATCCCAACTATGAAAGGAATATAATAGACCATTTTCTTAGCAAGAATATGTTACACAACAGAAAAATTATTAGGAGAAGAGCAAACTTCCTAAAGAGTGCCTTTTGATTATATCAAAAGGCCAATCTTAGGAGCAAAAGCACCAACATGAAGTACCACTATATATATTTTGTTGCGGGACAAAATGAAATAAAAACCCTTCAATTTCACAAACCCTCACAAACCCAGAAACCGTTTCACATGCAAACCTCAAAGAATGGAGAAAAAAAAGACCACACAATTAGATATCAAATAAAGATATTAACTTGTTCTCAAGCCAAAAAAGATTAAAAAAAAAAAAGATGCTATCTTGTTATCAAATAGAAAACAAACATGCAACATTAATCATAGAAAAAATAATATTAAAATTATTCAAAAACAAAAATTTTCACTAAAAGAAAGGAAAAAGAATTTACTTACATTTCCTTAGGAGTATGTGCTCTCTGCTTCCTCAATCTTCATTGTACCACCTTTAGAAAAAAAAAAAAAAAAAATTCACAAGATTGCAATTATATTTAAGCTCCTTGGTGGGCTAAGAAATTACATAAAGAAATAATTAGGTGGAAACAAATTAATAGACTCTTGTAATCCAAATTGAATTTCAAAACCAACAACACTCAAACTAAAGCAATTATCAACATTAACGGATCAGTAAAAGTAAATAAAGTTAAAATGATTCATAAATGTCTAATGCATTGAAGGTTAAGAAACCATAATACTCCATTTCTTCGTAATTAAATGGATACAGTCGAAGAGTTAGAGAAAGAGCAACCTTTTTGGATGGACTCGTCGCTCTGGGTCTGGGTTAATACTGTTGCCAGGAAGAGAACGGCTCCAATGGGAGTGTGGGTCTTGTTCCAAGGACAAAGACCTCTTTCTTTCATTTAATAGTTGTGGCTCTTTGATTTTTTAGGGATAGAGGCAACTGAACCGGGACATGAAGAATTGGAGAAAGGAAGAGTCGTGCAAATAAGAAGGGGAAGAGGCAAAGAGCCAAGAAAGAAGAGAGAGAGAGAGTCTTTAAACTAAAAATTACGGATTCTGTGAAGGTAAATCCATATGGAATTTATGAGTTAATTAATGACACCTATATTAATATTATTATGCGGTCCCCACATAGCTCACAGATTATGGAATAATTGAATACAGGTGGTAGAGACAAATGGTACAAAATTAGAATTCTAATTGAAATTGCAATTTGAGTTTCTCTCTGCTTCACCTATTATTATATATATAGATATATAGATGTGGCTAGATAAAAGGCTCCTTTGTCTATGTTTTAGAGAGATTCAGAAACGAAGCTATTATAGTGGAAGAGATACTCTCAAGTCTGACATCACAAATCCAAGCAAGGGAATTCCCGGGAGGATTGAGAATGCCATTTTTAGTCTAGGGAAGCTAATTAATGGTTCTGTACACTCCCTACCTAAATGGTTCATTGTCTAGTACTATTTTTGGCTTTTTTGATATGTTGGAGTTGGCCTACCCTGTGTTGTCTTTTATAATAATGGAGGCTACTTGCTTGGCTGTTTTTTAGTGTTGGAATAAAATTCTTTTGTTCAGCCAAAAAAGAAAAAAGAAAAAAAGAAGCCATTGGGATACCATTTTGAGTAATATTTCTTTACTTTTTTGAGATAAGATAATTACAATTTATTACTAATTTTGCGGTTCAAATCATTTCCTCCCTAGATCTCAAATACTTGTGCATGAGGAGGTACTAATTAAGTTACAAGACTCTTAACATATTTCAGAACTCAAGTAACTTGTAACTAGATGTGTTAGGGGTAAAATTTGGGTTAATCCAAGCAAAATGAGACCTTGGCCCAACTACTGTGGGTTCAAACTTCAAAGGAGAACCAACTAAGTGGGTTCAAAGAAGAAGGAAGCTAGTCAAGCACAAACTTACAATATAAATCTTCTTCTTCTTTTCTTTTTCTTTTACCCACAAAAGCTTATACTTGTGAAGTGACTATCATGCAAAGGGTGCACGGTGGTATTCTATATGTCTAATTAATTCTAATGGTGCACAATAGAGAATTAGTATGAAGACACAAACTTAGAAGAGGAAAAATAGGTGAAACAATACTTTCAATATTTATGAATCACAAATACAACAGAATGAGGAAAATAAAGAAAATGGAGAGAGAGAGAGAGAGAGAGAGAGAGAGAGAGAGAGCATTGTGTTGCTACTCGTATGGAATATATACCCTTGAGCTTCAGCTGGTTTTAACTTTTAATTGTTGCTCATGGGCCTCAATAGTATTAAGCCCAGTTGTTGGTCATGGTTATTTGTTGATGCATATAAATTTACCAACCCTTTTTTATTTTAAATGAATTGCATAATTATAAGACATTTTATATTTTATTTATTAATTAATATTATAATGCATCGGCAAAAACACATAACACACTTTAATTTTTATTTATTTTTTAATAAAGAGAAGTCATTCATATTTATTGCGTTAAAATTAGGAAGATACATCAAGATGCAACTGGTGTTGTATCACAATCTACCATCTCCAAAAACTTCATTACACACTTAAGTACATATAAAGATAAGCAATACCACAAATTTATTATTTTATTCCAGAATGTGGTATATTATTGTTCATAATCAAGCTGCATTTTCAGTAGCTTTGTTTTTTATGAGATAATTTTTGGCGACTTCTGCAATTTTTGCTACTAGGTCAGTATTGGCATATGAGGTATTTGCAACAGCCTCTTCCTTGGCATCATACTCAATTGTGCTTTTGATTATGCATGAATCATTGTCCTTCTCTATGATTTCGAAGCGAACACAAAAAAGAGTAAAGCCTAAATCAAGATATCCTCCTTCAATCACCTCTAGCTCTTTCATGCGTTTCTCATTGTCAAGCTTTGTGAACTTCTCTTTGTGCACAGTAAACCCATGTGAGCCTAATTCAATGGAAAGGAAGTTTAATTAATAATAATAAAAAAAAGAGATGGAAGCAACTATTAAAATTGAAACTTTAAAGAAAACATAGTAGCATAAAACTAAATATTTGAAATCGTGAAATCCTATTTTTAAAACAAGATTTTAAATTCCATAAAAAAAAAAAACAAGATTCTAAAAGAGAATGTGTACCAAGTGTGTAATGGCTAGTATGTAATAAAATTTTCCATAATGGAATTAGTAGCACTGACACTACCAATTTGTAAAGGCAATATCTTACTAAAAACTTTTATATATATACTAGCTATACACACTTCATGTGTGTGTATATAATTATTTAAAAATAAAAAATAAAACATTGAC
Source organism: Quercus aquifolioides (assembly GCA_019022515.1). NCBI lineage: Eukaryota > Viridiplantae > Streptophyta > Magnoliopsida > Fagales > Fagaceae > Quercus > Quercus aquifolioides. Next base: position 522,520 of record JAFHAW010000260.1, on the reverse strand, counting down.
AAGTTTGTAACCTGGCATAAATGTTTTCTTGAGAATAGTCCCATTCCCTCCATCGCCTTCTAAGACCTCAATTTTCTCAAAGGCGCTTCCATCTTCTACAAGAAGTTTTGATATCCCAAGCGTGCCATAAATCTCCCACGCTTCACTAGCCGGCACGTTTACCTCCAGCTCGTGTGAGAGTTGCCCAAACATCTTCTTTTTTCCTCTTTTATTCTTTATGTTATCTTGCTTCAGAACACTAATAATATATGCTGGGATGTTCTTGACTTCTTTACTTGTGATATATGTATAAGGATATTGAAGGAGGATATCATGATTTAGGCTTTACTCTTTTTCGTGTTCGCTTCGAAATCATAGAGAAGGACAATGATTCATGCATAATCAAAAGCACAATTGAGTATGATGTCAAGGAAGAGGCTGTTGCAAATACCTCATATGCCAATACTGACCTAGTAGCAAAAATTGCAGAAGTCGCCAAAAATTATCTCATATATGTAGAAGGATGTATTTGCCAATTTAGGCATATATATTGAGCTTGTCCCTCGTCTTCTTATTTCCCCTTACAGAGCTGTCCCCTTGGAAGCATTGTCCCTCTTGTCTTCTTATTTCCCCTTATTGAGCTGTCCCTCTTGCAACCAATGTCCCTCGACTTCTCAGGCCACGAAAGTCAGCTTTTGGTTTAATGCAAAGCCAACCAAAGTGTGTCCTACACAGTTACGTACATGCAAACGTAAAAGAAAAGACGAGTTGAAAGAATATCTTAGAGATTGCATGAGAGCCCCACAAAAGCCATTAGGCCATTGTGTGGTGGAAATACACAGATAGAGAGCTCTACAACCATAGAATGTTTTTTTGACAAACTACAACCACAGAATTTAGTGTTTAAAAGAAGATATTAATTATTATTGGGCTTTGTGGTGAGAGGCTTAGGGCTAGTTTGGATTTGTTGTTTTCACTCCCTCATAACTCAAAACTCATTATTTATCACTCAAAATCGGTGGATCCTACGTATGAGAAGCTTGTTTGGATGTGTTTTCATTTTTTGTTTCCATCATCCAAAACTTACCAAATTGAGTTATGAGTTAGTGAGAATGAAAACAAAAAAAAAAAAAAATGGTGTTTTTGAGTTATGGTGGCAAATTTGTAAATTCCCTCATGTAATGGGCCCCATGGATAGAGTCTTGTCACTTCACAAATCAGCCTTTACTCCCCCACCAACGACTCTCCTTCACTACCACGGCAAATTTATGGCAACAACAGACCCACCACCAACATGGATAGAAACCCACAAAAAAATCAAAGAAAAATGCACATCAGAACCCACCAGAACCCACGCCGGAAACCCACATCAGACCCACGCTGGAAATCCACATTAGAACCCACGCCAGAAACCCACATTAGACCCACGTCGGAAATCCATATCAGATCTTGCCACGCCGTGCCCACGCCGTGACCACTCCGAATCCAACTCAACTCCGGTGGCAAGCTTTGAATGAGAGAGAGAGAGAGAGAGAGAGAGAGAGAGAGAGAGAGAGAGAGAATCAGAGAAAAAGAAAAAAGAAAGAAAGAAAGGAAGAAGTAGAACTGAGTGAGAATTAGAGAAAAAGAGACAGAAAAAAGAAGCAGAACTGAGGGTGAAGTTGAACTGAGTGAGAATTAAAGGAAAAAAGAAAAGAAAAGAAAGGAAGAAGTAGAACTAAGGAAGAAGAACTGAGTGAGAATCAGAGTAAAAAAAAAAAAGTAAGGAAGTACAACTGAGTGGATGAGAGATAGAAAAAAGTAATATAATATTATATACAAGATGCTACAGTACTATCACAAAAGTAAGACGGTACTGTAGCACTATTGTAAAAATTTATACAATTAAGAGACCGAATGATGAGGGGATTTGGGGCCCTGATGCTAAATATTACCAATATATGGCATTTGCAAGACCCAAACGCTCACAAAGCACATGCACGTGCTACACGAGAATTGCCTTTCCCTAACTCTTTTTTTTTTTTTTTTTGCTAGGAGCCTTTTCCTAACTAATACCATGTGAACTTGGGTCACGAGTAACTTTTTACCACATGCTCCCGTGTTGCATTGAAGTCCAAATCGTTGCATTGTCACGTCATCATGTCATGGAACATGACATGGTCATATGTGATGGAATTATGTTAGGGACATAACTTTTGGCATAATTTTGTGCCACAACTTGCCACATGGCGAGTTGTGATTGGTAAGGGTACATCAGTGGGCCATGTAGGGACACACCCTTACCAATCACAACTCGCTATGTGGAGAGTTATGGCACAAAGTTGTGTCCCTAGCATAATTCTATGTGATGACATGAAATGTGACAGGCATAATAATGTGGCCTTAAAGTGATGACATTGTTACGTGGCATAGATGAGATCAATTGAAGCTAGCATGTGGCCGAAATTGTTATTATTGCTCCATGGCCGAATTTAGCTCGTGCTTATTTGGCGTTGGAGCTCCATGGTCGATTGGAAAAAGTTTCTCTCAAGCTTGATTGGAAATTTGGGGAGAAACTCTCTTAACTCGGATGATATCATTTTTGTGGATATAAATTTTGAAAATCTAATTATTGGATTGTATGTTTTTATTATGTCCTCCATGCTTACAAAATTTTAAGAAGATTAAATATTAATAGCTATGTCATTATTCAAGTGTTTAAATTTCAAGTTTTTGTGATTCAAAATTATGCATAAAAAATAAGTTTAATGGTTGAATAGTAAAGAACATCCAATTTGAACGAAATTTGACATATGTGTTAAGAACATAAAGAACATGCAATCTAACAAGTAGATTTTCAAAATTTACATCCAATAAAAATGTATAGGAGTTTGAAGGGTTTTTACCAAACTAGTTTGGAGAAAAACCTTGCCCATGGTCGATTATAGCAAGTTCTTGATTTGAACAAGGATTTCCTTAACACCTCTCTCTCTCTCTCTCTCTCTCTCTCTCTCTCTCTCTCCCCAACACAAATTGAAATTAAGATAATAGCAATGTTATGCCAACTTTTTACACAATTATAGGCTATGTTTTGGTTTGATAATAAAGAACAACCATCAAGAGTGGACGACATAAGTTGGAATTCTCTAAAATAAGTACTTAAGATAATTATGTGATATGTTGTGATTAGAGGATTTAAAAAAAATAAGTTAAGCTTAAAAAATTACTTTTAAATGGACCCATTACTGATACTATTTTTATTTTGTGCCAATCACCACAATTATGAAAAAAATTGTTAAAATTTTTGTGTCCCTAAACTTAAATTCTCACTAGTTTATCTTTTTGCAGACTTCTCTGGGGGATTGATCACTTAAATAATCATTTGTTGAGTAGCCCATTTAAATTCAAACTACCATCTCCTAAATAAAGAAGCCATTCATCTTTATTGCTTTGAAATTAAGAAGATACATCAAGATGCAACCAGTGGCGGCTCCAGAATTTTTGTTTAGGGGGGTCAATAAGTAACATAAAATATACAAAATCTATTAAAAAAAAACACTATAAGTTCATTTGACATATTTTTTTTTAATACAATAACATATTAATTATTGTTGTAAGTGAACTTTAATTTTTTGCTACTAGGTCAGTAGTGACGTACGAGGTATTTGCAACAACTTCTTCCTTGATATCATACTCAATTGTGCTTTTGATTATGCATGAATCATTGTCTTTCTCTATGATTTCAAAGCGAACACGAAAAAGAGTAAGGCCTAAATCAAGATATCCTCCTTCCATCACCTCTAGTTCTTTCATGCGTTTCTCATTGTCATACTTTGTGAACTTCTCTCTTTGCACAGAAAACCCATGTGAGCCTAATTCATTAGAAAGGAAGTTTAATTAATGAAAAAAAATAAAAAATGGAAGTAACTATTCAAATTGAAACTTTAAAGAGAACATAGAAGCAAATAAAGCAGTTATTCATTTCTGACTAAAGAGAGGGGGGAGCTATTTCTCCAAAGTCAATTCTTAGATTGCTTGGTATCATTGGTTGGGTTCGAGATTACTTCTATGTTTATCAGTTTGTGTTGGAGCATTTTAATATTAAATAATTAAAATGAATAAATGTTACAACATAAATGTAAAGATATGAGAGTGAATATGGAAGATGAGGAGTTAGTAAAAATGTTTAATCCCACATTGAAAAGGCGAGAGACAATTTTATTCTTTTTAATTGTGGTGATTAATGGGTTAATATGAATTGTCTTAGATATTGGGCTAGATACGTGCGCAAGGGGGAGGTGAAGGGTGGAGGAAGGGTGTTCTTTCTGGTGGAGCTTTGGGCTTGAACACTTTGTGCAAAGGTTGTTCTAGCCATACGACACTTGTTGGGCTGTTGTATCATGGGGGAGACAAGTCAGAGACGGTCTGCACCGGTTAAAAAGTTTAGCCAACCAAGGACTTGAATCTCCTTAAAGAGAGCGAGTGCTTTCTTCAGAATAGTCCTAATCCCTCCATCACCTTCTATGACCTCAATCTTCTCAACGATACTTCCATCTTCTACAAGAAGTTTTGCTAACCCAAGCCTGCCAAAAAGCTCCCATGCATCACTAGCGGGCACATTTACCTCCAACTCGTGTGAGAGTTGCCCAAACATCTTTTTTTAAATGCACTTGCAGAAGCAAATATGTTGGGATGTGTTAGGCATGTTCTTTCCTCGTGATATATATAGGCTCCAAATTTGTGTGAAGATTAGTAAAGTGTCTTATTATCGAATAGGGTTCGAATATTGCCTACACCAAAAATCAATTGGTGTCTTAGCCTAATGATAAGAGCAATCATTATGAAATATAATGGACTTCATATGTTGAAATTCTAACCTATTTATTAAAAAGTTTATGTTTGGACTAGAGGAAAGAGGGTGAAAATTTAGGTACAGTACATTAAATGTTGTACATTAGGTTTCTCATTTGAATGAACACTTGGTCGTTACTTTTACATTTAATTTTCTTTGAAAGGAAGAACACTATTTGGATGTAGCCCAACCAGGTTGAACTCATCAAGCCTTTATTAAAAAAATTTTAACTTAATATTCTTATGATCTGTTTTCCATGTAGGTTTGTATACCAAGTAGTGGTGGCTACAAGATTTTTTGTCCAAGGGGATCAATAAGAAATATAAATTATATAAAATCTAAAATCAAAGAGAAATTGAATATATTGACCTCACAAAATGAGATATTTTCTCGTTGCCTCAGTCCGAAGGAAGATTGTTCATGTCAACAAGACTATGCTCTGAAGATGAATTTTGAGTAGGAGATGAATCTTGCGGTCTACATGATTTCCTTAATATAAATATATTCATAGTACTAGCAAAAGACTAAAAGATAAACTATAAGTTGATTTAACATATTTTTTTTTCTAATACAATAAACATGTTAATTATTGTTGTTAAATAAAACTTTAATTATTATTACTTAGAATATTTTAATTTATTAGTTTGTGTCTTTTAGTCTTTACCGTTCTTTTATTGAACTCAAAAGACATTTTAAGCCTAAATGTTTACAATTATTTAATTTTTTATTAGTTTACAATTCTTCAATTCGTTTTCAATCCTTTAATTCTTTAGTTTACTATTTTTTGCTAATATTAATTTATTAGTTTACAATTCTTTAATTGTTTCATTTTCTTAGTGTTAATGCTCCTACTGTACTGATTGATCTACTCAACTAGCCAACGACCACCCCACTCACAAGTCACAAATTTGGTCAGAGACTCAAAAAGTACAAAAACTCAAAAATTTTACAGTGTGGAAAAATTTTAATTTATCAAAATCATTATTGCAAATTCACTTAACAATGTAATTGCCCATTGACCTCAACTTGCAAAAACAAAAACAAATTCATCACATAACTCAATGAATTGATATTAACCAAACCAGAATCAATTTTATTTAGAGAACCAAATATCGTGATTCAAGTGTAAGATTTAACAAAATAGATGAAAATTAATTTATAATTTTAAATGTTTTAATTCACTTCTGGTACCATAAGGTGATGCATGATGAGAGAGACAGAAAAAGAGAGAGTTTAGCATGTGAGTGTGACAGATAGAATTATTAATGGTCACAATATACTGTGTGGAAGACATTACTAAGAGTTTTTTTTTTTTTTGGGTGTATTTTTCCTCGTGTAAAACATTTTAATTGAGTTGGATTCTCATTCACCCACAAAATTTTGGGGCCTTTTTCTATTGGTTCCACTCATTTTATTGGACGGTGAGTTCAATTATTGTCTTCACAATTTTTATTTTTATTTCTATTTCAAATGGCCCCCAGGTCATGGCTTAAATTGCTTAGGCCTAGGCCGGTCCTAACAACTTTTCTTTTCTCCCCATAAGAAACAATGCATGATTTTATCAAATCAAGTAAGGATCTGGTAGTTTTCTTTTCTCCTCTTTTTTTTTTTTTTTTTAAATTTTTATTTTTTATTTTGAAGAGAAGATAGAAAAACTTTACTAATAAAAGAAGATAATTACAAAGTGATGATAAAAAAAGGGTGGATCTCCTGTCTAGAATTGAAAAACTCAGTACAAAAAGAGCTAGAAGAGGACCTAAACCTACGAATATATATTATCACATGTTAGAGGAACTCAACGATGAGGACAATAATGATACGTAACCTTCAACATTGATCTTGACAATATAAACAAAGAAAAATTCTAGTACCACAAAAGTTTTTGTTAGGATATATGTGTTTTCACTTGTTAAGAACATATGTCACTTATTTATGTAAATTGGCTAATCCTTTGACCAAAATGCACTCTACTTGTAATTGGGTAGTTCTAGGTGTTTTTAATACTTCAAGAAACAAGGTTTCAAGATCAAGTGTTGAAGTCATCAAGTCTATCCAAGAAAAACAAGCTGAAGTGCAAAATCATTAAAGCTCGACACCTTCTTGATAGCTCCTCGACACCTATTATCTGTCGAGATTTATAAAATCAGATTTTCTGATCTGATTTCTTGGGATCAATGAATGTGTCTTTGGGCCTTCTTTTCTCCTAACCCTAGACATATAAAAGGACTGTTTTAAGAGCCGTCAAAGAGTACACAAGTTGCACAAGCATTTAGCAACCTCTGTTCAAGCAATTGTGATCAAAGACGAAGTTCTTGACCTAGTTCATCTTCTCTGAAGAAGTTGCTGTGTATTTGCACCAAAGGGTTTTGTGACCAAGCATCTTCCTGATCTTCATCGTGTAGGATGAATTGAAGAACTTTGTAGCCAACTTCTCCTTCTAAGTTGGTGTTTGAAGTCGCGTACTGGGATTCGCGCATTGGTTAGTCACGTACTTGGGAGCCGTGCATCAAAAGGGGGAACTGTCACTACAGATCAAGTCCAATTGGGTATTGGGGTAAGGGTTCAACTGTAGGTTGGTAAGGTACTTGGGATTCCTTTACTTGTAACTGCTTGATTTGATAATAGTGGAGTTTTGGGAGTGGTGACCTGAAAATCACTCGGTGGGGTTTTTGCCGTAAGGGTTTTCCCCATTTGTAAACAAATCACCGTGTCATTTAATTTCTGCTGCATATTTAGTTATTTGGTGATTTGTTTGTGCTTCCACGTATTTGCATGTTAAATTGATTAATTAATAACTTGGCTAATTAATTAATTGGTTTAATCATAAGGGGTCATTCAGTTTGTGGCCTATCAGTTTTCACAACTTCTTGCCATAATTGTGATGTGGCAAAGTGTGATTGGTGAAAATAAAATTGTGGGTCCATGTATAAGTGATGATTAATCACTCACAATCTGGTACGTCACAATTGTGACAAAAAGTTGTGAAATAATTTATAGTTCTAGAACTACTCATAAATAAAACTTCAGGTACATCAAGACCGTGTGTAAGTACCATTAGGTGATACTGTTGGAAATATAATAGTAAATAAACAAGTTTAACAAGAATAAAAATTGGCAAGAATGTAAACTAGCAAGAATAGAAAATAAGGAGAAAAATTGAAGAATAGACTTGTAGTGCTATAGAATTATGCATAGAGCGTTACTTTTAAAAGTAAACTTTTTTCATCCAAAGTAAAACTCAGTGTGACTAGTTCTCTTGGCCAAATAATCCCTCATGATTAGACTAGTGTCAACTTTCATGATGGGTGCACTTCCACCCACAAAGGTTCAAGAACAATCTTCTAATGCCTTTATGTAGAACAAGTATAAATTGTCGAAAAATATGTGATATAGAATGAAAACCATGTTCGATGGAGAATAAGAGCAAAATAAAAAAAAGTTAGGGGAAAAAGCATTCCCCCCACCCCCCCTCTTTTCTATGTTTGCGGTTACTCTCAATTTCCCTCATTATATTTGAAACCAACCAATTTCCCCTTTTATGTTTGGAAAATGGGCAAATACTTTAATTCGTTACTTTTTTAGTTAAATCCAGTGAAATTATAATTATTACAAAAGCAATCTATGAAAACAATAGTACAATCTTCAACTTTTTCTCTTCCTTGTGTTGTACAACTAATAATTTCTTTTAAATTTTTTGTTAGATTTAACTGAGAAAATAACAAGTTGGGGGTATTTGCTCATTTCCTAAACATTGGGGGGGGGGGGGGGGGGGGAATTGGTTGATTTAAAAAATATATGGGGGAATTGTGAACTACCCCAAATATAAAGAGGGAAAACAAGGAAAATGTATTTTTCCCTTAAAAGTTGGATTAAGATCTTTTAGAGTTCCTAAGGTACTCTACTAAATAAATTTCTTTTAATCTTGTCTCTTCATTTTATAATAAATAGTTCTGATAATGCCACATCATTAATTTAATAACAAAACCTTAAAATAATGATGTCATATCAACTAATTAAAATAAAAAAAAATTGACATGTCAGATCTTAAGCACTATGTTTGTGACAATATACTATGTTGTGGGAGATTATCCTATATCATTAATTTATTTGTTTGTTTGCTTGTTTTTTTTTTTTGGGTGAAATAATATAGGATATTATTTCAATTGAATTCTCATTGACCCACATCCACAATAATTGGGGTCTTTTTCTAATGGGTTCACCTAACTTGTTTTGTTTTTTTTGATAAAATCAATTATTGTCTTCACTATTTTGGGCGGTTCCACCGGTCCTTGTTAGAAGTCCTATTGACAATTCATGTTTTTTATTTTTTTTCAAAAGCAACAATGTAAAAGAGTTAGTGGTATTTTAAAGGACCTAAACTTATATCTGTGTTGTCAAAGCTTGAATCACATATATATTAGAAGAACTCATCAATGAGGACAACGATGATATGTAAATTAAAATAAATAATCAGACAAAACCATGAATCGTTTTTTTTACAAAAAAATGAAGCATTTGAATCTAATAGCTTATTTGGATGGAGGGAGAGTAGATGGGAGTAGAGTAGAGGGAGGGAGCGTAAATTAAATTACCTTGTTTGGATGTTTTTTAAGGGAGGAGGTTATAATTATTTCTAACCCCTTATTTTTTATTCCCTCAAATTGAAGAGATTTGGAGAGAGAGTAGAGTATAGAAATTTTTAACTAAATGAATTACCAAATTTACTTTTACCATATTAACAAAATTACAAACTATGAAAAGACTAATTATTTTCCTCCCTTGTACTTAATTTTAAAAACATTTAAATAATGTGGAGTGTTAGGTCACACTTCGAATGACCCCTTGTGATAAACCCTAATTAATTAATTAATTAGCCAAGTTGTTAATTAATCAATTTAGCATGCAATTGCGTGGAAGCACAAACAAATCACCAAATACTAAATATGCAGCGGAAAATAAATAACACGGTGATTTGTTTACGAATGGGGAAAAACCCTAACGGCAAAAACCCCACCGGGTGATTTTCAGGTCACCACTCCCGAAACTCCACTATTATCAAATCAAGCGGTTACAAGAAAGGAATCCCAAGTACCTTACCAACCTACAGTTGAACCCTTACCCCAATACTCAATTGGACTTGATTTGTAGTGACAATTTCCACCTTTGATGCACGACTCCCAAGTACGTGACTAACCAATGCGCGGATCCTAGTACGCGACTTCAGAATACCAACTTGAGGAAGAATGGTTGGCTGCAAAGTTCTTCAGTTCATCCACGTGATGAATAGCAGGAAGATGCTTGGTTACAAAACCCTATGGTGCAAAGACACAGCAACTTCTTGATGAAGGATGAACTAGGTCAAGAACTTCGTCTGTTGAGCACAATTTGCATAAATAGAGATTGCTCAATGATAATACAACTTGTGTCACCCAAAACAGCTCTTAAAATAATCCTTTTATATGTTTAGGGTTAGAAGAAAAGAAGTCCCAAAAACATATTCACGGATCCCAAGAAAATCAGATTTGGAATTCTTTCTTTTTAATTCTCGACAGATAGCAGGTGTCGAGGTAGCTATCGAGAGGTGTCGAGATTTAAAAATTCTGCACTTCAACTTGCTTTTTCTTGGACAGACTTGATGACTTCAATACTTGACCTTGAAACATTGTTTCTTGAAGTATTAAAAACACCTAGAACTACCCAATTACAAGTAGAGTGCGTTTTGTCAAAGGATTAGCCAATTTACATAACTAAGTGACATATGTTCTTAAACAAGTTAAAACATATATGTCCCAACATGGAGGATAACCATTCCCCTCTACAGTCCTTCCCATTACTTTCCTTCCCTTTACTTCCTTCTACTCTTCTCTCCCTCCAAACTTCTAAACATAGCATAAGGTGGTGTGAACTTTGTAATCAATACAATCAAGGCGCAAGGCCAAGGTCCATTGTATTATATTAGAACAACCATTATATTAGACATATAGGTTACCATTTCAAGTAATATACCCTTGCACCCTAATACAGAAAAGCTAACCAATAGGCTAAGCTCTGTGATGTGACATTTGTCTTAGATTCAATATTTTATTTATTTTGAGTTTAAATTACACTTTTTCAATTTCTCATATTATCCTTCTCAGTCTATTATTATTATTTGATAATTTTATTAGTGGTTCCAGAATTTTGCTTTTTACATGTGAATATACGATTTATTAATTTATGTTGAAAATAATTTTATTTTAGACTAAAATTTTGTTTATTTGAAAGAATACTAAACACAAATAGTTACACTTGTTTATGCTTTATTATTTTCTATTAACCTTATAAAAATGGTGAAAATTCATTTGAAAGTTGTTTAAATGTTTTTAGACAACTGGTAAAGTCTCTGAGGGTTGTATAAGAGATCTGGGGTTCAATTTCTGCCTACACCAAAAATTGATTGTTGTCTTGATCTGATGATAAAGAGCTATTATTAGGAGCGGACGCTATAAGTTGAAACTCTCTAAAAAGAAGAAGAAGAAGGTTTTTAGACATGTTTTTAGTAAAATTTTGTTAATGTTTACTATTTTAGTACCTTTATTTTGTTAATCTCTTATTCGACATCAAAAGACTTTACTAGTTGAGCTAATTGGAATCCACAACACCAAAACTTTTTATCTGTTGTATTCTTAATAGGATGAAAAACTTTATATTTTTTTTCTTTTTTGCTTAGATATTAGGGTGGGCTAATCTATATTTATATATATCTAAAATCTAAAGCGTTGCATTTATTGTTGCTACCCTCCTATTAAACCACCCCATCCTCCACGTCATTGCCACATCATTATTTTTTCTATATTTATTTTTTACTTTTAATTTTTTTTGACATTATTAAATATGTAAATATATTGGCTTTATAAATTCATCTTAAGCAGTTTTAACTTTACATATTTATCTACTTTAATTTTAATGATATAGCTAAGTATTGTCTATACATATTCCTCTTAGACGGTTTTAACTTTATGTATAATTTTGTCCCTTTATCTTCCTTTATTTTGTCTCTTCTTATTCTCATATTCTTACTATAAATTTGTCACTCTCTCCCATTTTATGCATATTCTATTTTCCCACACAAAAAGGTCCTCTCTCTCTCTCTCTCTCTCTCTCTCTCTCTCTCTCTCACACACACACACTTTTTTTTTTACATTTTTTGTTGGATTTTTTATGAAATTGAATTTTGGACATGTTTCTTAGAGGTCTGATGGATTTGAATTTGGACATGCTTCCCAGAGGTCCCTTGAATTTGAATTTTGGACGTGTTTCCCAGAGGTCTAAGGATGAGGTCTAAGGATTGGAATTTTGGACGTGCTTCCCAGAAGTCCGTTGAAATTGAATTTTGGACATGCTCCACAGAGGTCCAAGGATTTGAATTTTGGACGTGCTTCCCAAAGGTCCATTGAAATTGAATTTTGGACGTGCTTCCCAGAGGTCTGATGGAATTGAATTTTGGACGTGCTTCCCAGAGGTACGTTGAAATTGAATTTTGGACATGGTTTCCAGAGGTCTAAGGATTTGAATTTTGAACGTGCTTCCCAGAGGTCCGTTGATTTGAATTTTGGGCGTGCTTCCTAGAGGTCTAAGGATTTGAATTTGGATGTGCTTCCCAGAGGGCCCTTGAAATTGAATTTTGGACGTGCTTCCCAGAGGTCCAAGGATTTGAAGTTTGGATGTGCTTCCCAGAGGTTCAATGGATTTTTGGAAGGCATTATTCATGCCGATGTGTGTGGGCCCTTTACCCTAGTACCTGCAAAATAAATATTTTCAATTAGTAACAGAGTTATTCATTGAAAAGAGTTCAGCATACCTAACGAATGCCCCTATTTTGGGACATATTCCATGCCTTGATGAATGTTGAGTGTGGATAGTTGACTTGAAGTTGCACCATTTGAGAATATGGAAAATGATCATAACCTTCTGTTCTTGGTTCCTGAAGAAGAATGAAGATTTTTCTTGGGACTTTTGAAATTTTTTTTTTTTTTTTGAAAGATTTGGAAATCTTGAATTTTTTTTGAATGTTCAATATGTGTGTAAAACACCCTTGAACGTTTAGACCCCAAATTACAAAATATCAATTCAAGCTTATTATCAAACAATTAATGTGCGGAACATGAACATAAGCCAAACACAGAATTGATAACCAATCTAAGCCAAATATAAACACATCCACAACAGAAAATAAATGGCAAAGATAAAGGAAGAGAGATGCAAACACAAGGACAACACGCGATGTGTTATCGAAGAGGAAACCGAAGACCTCGGTGTAAAACCTCTCCACTGCCCTCCAAGCGGTCAATAATCTACTAGAAAATGTAGTTGGGATACATGAACAGCAATAGACCCTCCAAGCCTAATCTACACAAGTACCTAAGCCCTCCAAGCTTCCTGCTCCAACGAGGTTGCGCCGAACCTTTTTCTTTTCTAGCTTACCGGATTCTGCTATAACCCATAGCATCAACCAATGAACATTGGTCCCTTCCAAACTGCTTCCCTTAGCACCAAATGAACCTTCTCACAAAAGTGGTTGTGATAAGAAAAGGATTTGGTCAATGACCTCTCAAGGATGTATCAATGGAGAGGAAGAGAGTTGAGGAATTTGAAGAGTCTCTTAGATGAAGATTGGGGATGAGGCAATCTTGTTTTTCTCTAGGGTTTCTCTCTCAAAATTCTCTCTGGAAGCTCTCTACAAATCGTGGGAATAAGGGTCTATATATAGTGGTGTGTGTTTGGAATACGAAGAGTCAGTTTTTCCCAAATAGGGCTGATTGGCAACTTGGCCTCGCGACTGATCTAAGTCGCGAGATAACGGCCTGGCCAGCCTGGGACTTTTGTCCTGTAGTGCGACAGTTGGCGTGACCCTTCACCTCCCCGCATGCTTCTCACGTGTGCAGCATTTGGCGGCTTGCAAGCCGCGAGTCAGTCGCGAGTCCTAGCCGCGAGTCCCTGCTTCTTTGCACAAAGTTGAGCAATTCTTCACACTCTCTTCACACACTACCCTTACATGAATCCCACCTAAATACAGGGTTACTAAGTGCTAAATTACAAGCAAATTGGCACGAAATAAAGCCAACAAGATGGTTGATAAAACTCAACCTTACAATCTCTCCCTTTGGCTATTCCGTGACAAAACCCTATAACAAACTCTAGACTTAATGCGTGAGTTGGGAACAGTTGGAAAACTCACTCACACCTAACTCTAGAATCTGTGAAGCTTTTGAACCATAAGAACAAGAATCTCCTGAAACACAACAACACAATAAGTTCATTGTATGCAGAAAACTTGTAATGCATATGGAGCAAGCACAATGCAATCAAGCACAATGGAATAAAGCAATAAACCATGGCAAGACCTAAACAAGCAATCACTATAACCAAGTGATCACAATGCTCATTCACACTTGGAATGAACATCCAGACATTCAAGATGACAAACACAAGGCAAATCACTTGAATGACCAACACTCAACCAATGCACAGTACATGAAGTATGTGCATCTAGGAAAAATCCTACAAGGGCACAAGAGTGACAGTACTTGAAAGGAAATGCATAACATATAGTAAGAAGTACTGAATTAAACAAAGCACAAAGGCTGCATAAAGCAAGGTACAAACCATAAAGCCTACAAAGTGCATAGAAACAAACCCTAAAAGCTTACAAAAGCAATATGAGTACAAAGCAAAAACATAAACCTTAAAAACCTATAAGGGTACCAGGTACAAACCAAAACAGATAGTAAAATATGCTGAATAATATGACATGGATACTGAAATATGCTAAAGTTAGACAAAAAGCGATAAACAAAGGCATGTTTGCTGAAATCTCCCCCTTTCGTTGAACTCCCCCTGCCAACATCATCTCCCCCTTTTTGTCATGGAATAGCTATTCCTCATCATCTTCTAACTTTCTTTGAATTTGATCCAATTGAGCTTGGATAGAGGTGAACTTCATATCCCACCGAATGTTGAGATGGTGCAAAATGGATGTAAGCCCGAACATCTTTGTACTCAGCTCATGGACAGATGCTACAATAGAGTCTAGCTTCTCGTCGACGGGGAATGAGCTGGAGTGCGAACCACTGTGGGACCCTGAAGCTTCTGTCTTGATTCCTTTCTTGCTATGGCCAATGCTAGCGTTGAATGTGCGCATGTTGATTGGACTTGGTTTTGTGTAGGGAAACTCATTCTCTGAAGGATGGTTCCCTTTAAGCTTCAAAATCCTTGAAATGAGACAGCAAAAAGGAATGCATCTTCGTGACTCAGTTCGTAGAACAGTTTTGCGAAGGATATGAAAGATATGAGCACAGATGTCAATCTCTACATCAGAAATCAGATCATGAAGGAGCAGTGCATGCCCAAGGTTCATATACCCTGTGCTGGATAGGGGATACAGGTTGTGAAACATGACGATCGTAGGCACCCTCAATTTTGAAGGAAGAGATGAAACACTGACTGAGTTCCCATTTGAGGAAAATTCCAAACCTTTTCCAAGAACTGCCCGAAGTAAGTCCTCATCTGGATATAGATCATCATAAACCAGTGAGTTTCCAAGTATTGGCCAGTTGATGTGAAGAATCTCTGCCAGGTATGTGGGAGAGACCGAGAAACTTTTTCCTCTAACCCAGCAGTTAAGTAGGGCTGTCCAAGGACCCGCCGGACCGACCAACCCGCTGCCGCCGACCGGAACCCGACCCTCCGCCAACTAAACCGATTGCTCCGGCGGTCGGGGACGGATTTGATTCTCCGAAATCCGAGATCAACGGGTCGGAGGTCGGATCTCCTTCTCTCAAATCCGAGAAACCTGATCCGACCGACCTATCATTTTTTCGGCGAGATTTGAGATTTTTTTGGGAAGATTTAAGCTAGATCCGGTGAGATTTCACTAGATCTAGCCAAGATCTTGCTGAAAATGGCCAAGATCTTGCTGGATCTGGAGAGATCGGCCGAATTTCTACCGTTTTTCAAAAAAAATTCGCCGGAGTTCTGCCGTTTTTCATCTTTTTTTCGCCGGATTCTCGCCGTTTTCTAAATAATCAACCCCGACTGATCCGCCCGAACTCTGTGGAAGCTCCGACCCGTCCGATCCGATCAACCCTCCGGTTGGCGGCGGGTTAAAATTTGGGAGACCCGATCTAGTCGGGTCGGTTCCGGGTTGGGCACAAACCCGACCCGGACCGACCTGTGGACAGGCCTACACTTAAGTTCGTCTCCTTCAACAATTGCATTGGCATAAAATTCTTTTACCAAATTCTCATATGCATCATCAAGGTTAGAGAGAAGATAATTCCAATCCTTGCGGGCAAACCATTGAGGGATGTCGGTGTCAAAAAGAGAATGTTGATCAACGACTCTTTCAATCAGTGGTGTAGCTTCTGTGAAATAATTTTCATGAGTCTGAAAAGCAGCATACGATCAGAACTTGTTAGGATCGAACACACTTGAAGGGGAACGAGTCCCTTTTGGTCTAGGAGAGAAATCATCAATTTCAATGACAGGTTCCTTCCCTTTGCTACTGCCTCCTTTCACAGCTGATCTCTTGAATGGAGACATTTTGACACCGCAACATGGTTTATCACAAACAAGAGAAACCAAACAAGACACCAAACATTATTAGCAATGTGTCAGTTTCACACCATGGATGATGAAGAAAACCCTAAACACTTGAGATTTAGGTTCAAACCATGACAATGAGTGTGTGTAGACAACCAAAACCACAATAGGTACACAAGATAGAGAAGATCAGTGTACAAACCATCACAAACATACAATAAAACCAGAAAATCAGAAACCCATGTTCGAACATGATAAATCACAAACCACAATAGCAACTTCAAAAATTACGGAAATAGTGCTCAAATCAGTAAGTATGAAGTGAAAGAAAGAAAACTCATACCTTTTTGTTGAAGATTTGAGAAGAAATTATGCAGAAATGGAGGATTTTCAAAGAAATACTCGGAGTGTTTGTGAGAGTGAAATGGGGAAGACAATTGACAGTCACAAAAATTCGAGGGAAACACAGAAAAACAATTTTAAAAACTGTCTATAAAACGCAAAACACGCGTTTTTCACGACTGGATTAAGTCGCCAGGGTAAGCCGCGAGACACTGTGAAACCAAGATTTTCAAAAAATCTTCTAAGTGTTTTTCGTGACTGGAAGGTCTACTCGCGAGATAGTCGCGAGATGAGCTGCGAAAATCTCTGAGTGCCCCTCGCGATTGGACCTTCCACCCGTGAACATGTCGCCACACTGAGCCGTGAAAATCATAAAAACTCAAATTTTGAAAAATTTTCTAAGTCCGCGAAAGATTTTGGAGTGAGCTCGCGATTGGAACATGCGACTGGACCTACCCGCGACTGAGTCGCCAAAACAGGGCAACACTGTTTTTGAAATTTTTGACACTTTTGTAAAAACAAAATACTTTCCAAAAACAAACTAAAACACTCAAAAATCTTTTTGTGTTTGATTAACAAAGATTGAGTATGTGAAAACACATTTAAACAAGTACAATCACACAAATGAATATGGCATTCATTGAACATAGACTTGTGTGTTGTGTGTGGGTATCAAAAATGAGATAGTCCTTAGTCCAATGTGAAGCTTGAATGATCAATTCAGTCAAGGCATACACAACTAGCACTAGATCATGTGACCCATCTCAATTATAGAAGTATGCATATATGACCTCCCACATACACTTGAGTACAATTCTTTGAACCTTTTCATTTGGCTTCATTTTCAACATATCATTTGATCTTTTTGAATAAAAAAATCTCATTGTGAGATCGATGCCTGAAATTTTTAATATTTCAATTTAATGAGTTAGCCTTTGGCTTTTTGGGCATCATATAATTTATTTTGGTCGCTTTCCCTTTTTCCTAGTCAAATACTAGTATGTGCGACAGGCTTTTGCAGCTCAATATCTCTTTTCATTTGGAGATTTACATTTGGTGAGCTCTTTGAGTAAAGCAATAAAATAAAAGTGGGAAGATATATAGGCACAAGTCTATGCATGTCTCAAGATCAACAAAACCATTCACTAATCATTCATGACAAGATTGAAGATCTATTTACAATAGTCACATAGATTTCAGAATTTCTTCCACAATGATATGAGTGCATAAGAGACAAGCTAAGCTTGTTAAATGCACAAAGCCATTAGTACAAAGGGACAAGGCAAAACATGCTTTGAGACAAAACTCAACAAAGCCAATCAAACTTTTTAGGATTTTCTACTTTTTATGTGTTTTTGGATTTTTGACACAAAAGCAGTAAAAGATTGATCAAAAACATAACAACAATGAGAGATAACATAAAAACAATGATGACAAAAGTAAGAAACACAATGCAAACAAGAACACAATGAGATTTCAAGGAAGATTGAGTTCAAGGAATGATATCGACACCAATTGTCTTATGCAAGGATTCAAACCTCGGGCCATCAAGAGGTTTGGTAAATATGTCTGCCTTTTGATTGTCAGTATTGATGAACTCTAGACATACTGTCTTGTCCTCTACCAAGTCCCGAATGAAGTGATACCGGATCTTGATATGCTTCGATTTGGAGTGCTGAACTGGATTCTTTGACAAGTTTATGGCACTAGTGTTATCACAGAACACACACATAGTGTCTTGAGAAATTCCATAGTCATGCAGTAGCTTTCTCCTCCATAACAATTGTGAACAACAACTTCCCGCTGCAATGTATTCAGCTTCAGCCGCTGAAAGAGATACTGAATTTTGCTTTTTGCTCATCCAAGAAACCAAGTTATTGCCAAGATAAAAGCACCCACCAGAAGTGCTTTTCCTATCATCAATGCAGCCTACCTAGTCAGCATCTGAATATCCCGCCAAACACTCATTCGAATCTTTTGTGTACCAAATCCCATAGTCAGATGTGCCATTGACATAGAGAATGATTCGCTTTACTGCTGTTAAGTGGGATTCTTTAGAAGCAGCTTGGAACCGTGCACATACCTCGACACTAAATGCAATATCTGGCCTATTTACTCTGAGATAGAGAAGACTGCCAATCATACTTCGATAAAGTGTTGGATCGACGTCAACACCGGCTGCATCTATGCTTAGTTTTGCAGAGGAACTAATGGGAGTAGAAGTATGTTTCTTAGAGTCCAGGCCAAATCTTTTGACTAGATTTTTGGCATACTTCTCTTGAGAAATGAATATTCCATCTTTTCGTTGTTTCACTTGAAGCCCTAGGAAGTAGTTCAACTCTCCCACCATGCTCATTTCAAATTCCCTTTTCATTTCTTCCGAAAACTCATGAGCTAGTTGATCAATTGTGGATCCAAAAACAATATCATCCACGTACACTTGAGCGACAAGGAGGGATTTCTCATCCCTTTTAACAAACAATGTTCGATCTGCTTGACCTCTTTTGAACCCACGATCTAATAGGTAAGTGGTGAGATGATCATATCATGCTCTTGGTGCTTGCTTCAAACCATACAAAGCTTTCTTCAATCTTAGCACATGACTCGGGAAGTGAGGATCTTTAAACCCCTTTGGTTGCTCAACAAAGACTTCTTCATTTAGAAAGCCATTCAAGAAGGCACTCTTCATATCCATTTGGTACAACTTGAAATCCATGATGCATGCTATGGATAAGAGAATTCGAATGGACTCTAGTCTTGCTACCGGAGCAAACGATTCATCAAAATCTATGCCTTCTACTTGAGTATACCCCTGAGCCACCAATCTAGACTCACATGTGTATCCTCAAGCCTTGGAACCAATTCCCATACATCATTTCTGACAAATTGATGTAGCTCCTGGTGCATAGACTTTACCCAATTCTCATATTTCAGTGCTTCTTCTACCTTTTTGGGTTCAAATTGAGCAAGATAACAGTTGTATGTCACATGGTTAGCACTATACCTTGGTCCTTTTCTCAAACGAAGTCCCTCGTTCACATCCCCAATAATATTACTTGATGGGTGATTGAGAGTCACTCTTGATGAAGGTTTCTTGGAGGTTGAGAGTTCCCCATCACGAGAAATTGGGGTTTGAACTTCTGGAGGTGTGAGTGGACTTGAGACTTCTTGTGTTGATCTAGTCTCTCTTCTTGATATAGGAGGTGTGGACTCCTTTACAGGTGTTTCTTTCTCAGCATCATCACTTAGAGACATATCATCATCATCCTTATTCTTCTTGAGTTTGAGCCCCTTTCCATCATCCTCAATTTCATTTTCTGATATGGAGTCGTCTATGACCACATTGATTGACTCCATCACTGTCTTAGTACGCTTGTTGTACACTCTATAAGCTTGGCTATTTGTGGAGTAACCCAAGAATATTCATTCATCACTCTTAGCATCAAATTTTCTTGGATTTTCCCTGTCATTTAGAATGTAACACGTGCTTCCAAATATTCTGAAATACTTCACCTTGGGTTTCTTTTCTCTCCATATTTCATATGACGTCTTCTTTGTCCCTGCTCTGAAATAGATTCTATTACAAATGTGACAAGATGTGTTCACAGCTTCAACCAAGAATCTTTGTGGTATGTTTTTGTTGAGTAGCATGACTCTTGCCATCTCTTGGATCACCCGGTTCTTTCTTTCAACCACCCCATTCTGTTGTGGAGTCTTTGGAGTTGGAAATTCCTTCTTGATACCATGCTCTTCACAAAAAGCTTTAAACTTAGCATTCTCAAATTCCTTCCCATGATCACTTCTGATTTTGACTATGGGAACTCCTTTTTCATTCTGCAATCTCTTGCATAGCCTTTGCATTTTATCACATGCTTCGGACTTCTCTCTAAGGAATTCCACCCAAGAGTACCTTGAGAAATCATCAACTACCATCATAATGTATCTCTTTCCTCCCAGGATTTCAGTTCTTGTAGGCCCCATTAGATCAACGTGAAGAAGCTCTAAACACCGTGAGGTAGCAATCACATTCACCTTGTGATGGCTTGCCTTTGTTTGTTTTCCCATTTGGCATGCTCCACATATAGTCTTTTCCACCTTTCCAAACTTTGGAAGTCCCTCAACTGCCTCAAGTTTAGAGACTTTAGATACTTGTTTGAAATTTGCATGTCCAAACCTGTGATGCCAAAGTTTCAGCATATCAACACGAGCACTTCTACACAAAATAGGTGCCGTAGGAACTACTCCATAGCAATTATCAGTAGTCCTATTTCCCTCCAAGACTTGAATCCCTTTTTCATCTATGATTATGCACCCCTTCTTTGAGAATTGGACAAGAAAGTCCTCATCACATATTTGAGTGATACTTAAGAGATTCGCCTTCAATCCTTTGATGTATAGCACATCTTTCAGTAGAGGTAATCCCGGTATTTCAACCGTCCCTTTACCGAGAACTTGAGCATGGCTCCCATCGCCAAAAGTCACATAATCACAGGCTTTCTCTTTAAGAGTCTTAAACAATGATTTATCTCATGTCATATGACGAGAACATCCACTGTGAAGATACCATAAGCATGAGTTAAAGACCTTCAATGAGGTGTGTACAAACATACAAGCATGAGACAAGCATTCTTGACCATCAAACATAAATTCATCTTTATTTTCCATGCTTCTACCAGATTGAATTTTCTTTTTCAGATTATCAACCTTTTCACACAATGTTCTATTTCTTCTTTTGTATTTCTCAATCAAAGAGTTAGATTCACATAAACTATTGTGTAAAATGTGGTTCTTATTTTCAAAGTATTTCAGCATGTGAACGAACATCCTAGCATGTTTCCTGGATTTAATTAACTCTAAGAGTTCATTTTTAGAATACCCTTCAAACATACTCATAAAGTCATTATCACAAACATCTAAACCACAATTCAGCATGACCTTTTTCACAGCTGCATCCATAGCCAAGGGGTCTAGGATCGCACTCAGGTAATCAAACCACAAAGAGTGCACCTGCTCTGATACCAATTGAATGTTCAATATGTGTGTAAAACACCCTTGAACGTTTAGACCCCCAATTACAAAATATCAATTCAAGCTTATTATCAAACAATTAATGTGCAGAACATGAACATAAGCCAAACACAGAATTGATAACCAATCTAAGCCAAATATAAACACATCCACAATAGAAAATAAATGGCAAAGATAAAGGAAGAGAGATGCAAACACAAGGACAACACGCGATGTGTTATCGAAGAGGAAACCAAAGCCCTCGGTGTAAAACCTCTCCGCCGCCCTTCAAGTGGTCAATAATCCACTAGAAAATGTAGTTGGGATACATGAACAGCAATAGACCCTCCAAGTCTAATCTACCCAAGTACCTAAGCCCTCCAAGCTTCCTGCTCCAACGAGGTTGCGCCGAACCTTTTTCTTTTCTATCTTACCGGATTCTGCTATAACCCATAGCATCAACCAATGAACATTGGTCCCTTCCAAACTGCTTCCTTTAGCACCAAAATGAACATTCTCACAGACGTGGTTGTGATGAGAAAAAGATTTAGTCAATGACCTCTCAAGGATGTATCAATGGAGAGGAAGAGAGTAGAGGAATTTGAAGAGTCTCTTAGATGAAGATTGGGGATGAGGTAATCTTGTTTTTCTCTAGGATTTCTCTCTCAAAATTCTCTCTGGAAGCTCTCTACAAATCGTGGGTATAAGGGTCTATATATAGTGGTGTGTGTTTGGAATACGAAGAGTCAGTTTTTCCCAAACAGGGCTGATTGGCGGCTTGGTCTCGCGACTGGTCTAAGTCGCGAGTTCAAGCCGCGAGATAACGGCCTAGCCAGCCTGGGACTTTTGTCCTGTAGTGCGACAACTGGCGTGACCCTTCACCTCCCCGCATGCTTCTCACGTGTGTAGCATTTGGCGGCTTGCAAGCCGCGAGTCAGTCGTGAGTCTTAGCCGCGAGTCCCTGCTTCTCTGCACAAAGTTGAGCAATTCTTCACACTCTCTTCACACATTACCCTTACATGAATCCCACCTAAATACAGGGTTACTAAGTGCTAAATTACAAGCAAATTGGCACGGAATAAAGCCAACAAGATGGTTGATAAAACTCAACCTTACATTTTTTTTTTGGTTGTTGGATCTTCTCTGCGCTGTACACGAATATGGAGTTCTCTGAGAATATAGAGCAAAAGATATTATGAGGCTGGAAACTGAGACACCATACCACGCATATATAATGTAGAAACTACATTGCAACAGAAACATATAATCAGTACCTAGCCTCATCAATGTTCATAAAACGTGGAGAAGGAACAAATGCCTTCGTCTGCACAACTTCTCTGCCCTCCTGCATCACGAATTAATTAAATTAGTGATTACCAGGATATACCAAAAACTCAATACAATTCAATTCCTTTAAAATGATTGACTAATTAATAAATAGAAGGTTGATACTTGCACACACTTTTTTTTATAGGTTACTTGCATGCGCGCACACACAACTTATCAAATGGCAAATCAAATTAAAAGGCCGGAAATGAATTACCAATTTGCTTGCAAAAGCCTGTAAGTTTATCCTTGAAATTAATTTTACCGTTAACTCTTTGCCTCACATTATCTACATCCACAACCTATGGAAATGAGAGATTAAAGGTCAGACAAGAAATTTTGAGAAAGCAGACCCAACTAAGCTTACAAGTTCTATACGCATAAATCAAACCTTTGAATTGCCTTTCTTCAATCTTACAAGTTCTATAGACCCCATTACTTAATAAGCTTTTACAACATGAGATAGCAAACCCACGGTACAGTCCAGCAATGCCAAGTAGACTCATATAAGCCTCAATACCAGCTGGAACTGCCTAGATGAATATTTCTTTGCTAACACAGTCATATCTAGGGCCATATTCTGTAATGCATCTATGATTGGCCAAAAGTTTTTCTAGAATAAAATAACTTTGTATTCTATCTCAAAGACCATACAGATTACGTTTGAGGAAAATTTTAAACCATTCCATAAATCTAGCAGTAATTGGCCTTCTAATTTACCAAAGACCTAGGCTTTGTTGTACATTGGAGATTCTAAGTCTAAATTGTAATATGTTCTATAGCGAAGTACTTTGAAGAGGCTTAATAAGTTTGCAGCAAATTTTTCAGTAGAAACTGCCCAACTTAATACAAAATGAACTATTGAAGATATTATTACTTTCATGACTTCACGGAAAGCTAGTCTATGGTCAAGAAAAAGAAGTGCTAGTGTTTGTGGTGCTGCATCTGCTTTGAAGGGTTTTGGTGTATCAATATAACAAAGTTGGGTCTTGAAAAAATTTATCACCTATTTGAACACCTAATAATTCAATAGTTGTGGAAGGGGGGATTTGAACTCTAGAAACCTCCTTTGGAACACTAGGAAGTGCCAGTTGAGCCATTAGGCTCTTGGCTGAATGGCTTCTTATACATACTACTATTTATTGACAATAGTAGTAAAATTTACTTCCAAGCAAGAAACAAAGAGTTAAAAATGGTAACATACCTCATATGGAGCTCTCTTGGTACTGACTGCATCATTTTCATTGAAAATTGGAATAACCTTGAGAGCTAATAATGACTGTACGGTTTCACTAAGTTGATTTCTAAAAGCTCTGTCCCTAAAATCATTATCTGTTACAAGAAGCTGAGCCGATGTGACAACCAGCTGCAGATGGGGAAAATAGAGTAATACATTAAATCCAAGACATTACCGAAATCACATACCAAGTTCTGTAGTGAGTGCAATGCGATCCCTTGAGATCACAAGTTCAGGTGACAATTCATTAGAGCCCAAAGTTTAAGGTACTCCATTGCTGTTGTTAAAAGCCCTTGACTTGCTAAATTTTCAACATATTTTTCAACAAGCTTACACAAAGATGCACTAAATTGCTTCTGCCCAGCTGCCAAGCCAAGGACAATAGTCTTTTCCATCAAATCCTAATCAAACGATTAAAAAAGGAAATAAGTATTGTGGACAGAATATACAGGTCAAAATACACCTCTACAAGTACCAAATTAACCTGCAGAAGCTTAACATAGGATTTCCCTCCGTGCTCTGTTCTAAGACTCCTTGACCAAATCGTAAACAATGCATTGGAATGTCACAAAAAGAACTCTATCTTTGCCCGGAGTAACATTGGCGAATATAGCAACTAAAACAACTGAAACAAACATTGGCGAATATAGCAACTCTTTCCACCCATGTTGGATCCAGTAACAATTTGGCAATACTCTTTTTTTTTTTTTTTTTTTTTTTTTAGGTAATAAAAATTTTATTAAAAAAAACTAGGCATCATGTTCACGATGGACAACATTCTGATCAAGAAAAATTACAGCAGGTTCCAAGACTCAATACTCTCTATCAGTATGCAAATTTTTGTCATTTGGAACAAAATTGTCTTGTAATGTATGTTAGGTTTTTAGACCCCTTAAAACACAACAATTGGATTAACCTAGTTTATTTAGCCAAGTAATTAACTTAGTCAAATTATGCAAATCTAGGTTAACACAATCAAATAATCATATCAAGATATAAAGCAGCGGAAATATAAAGAACACAAAGATATGATCACCCAGGAAAACCAAACCGGTAAAAAACCTAGAGAGGATTTAACCTAGCTATCCTCAAGGTAAACTTGAATCCACTATATGAAAGAATCGAAGTTCATACAAAAGGACTTACAAGCACCCACGCTCGACTTCCTAATGCTACCCACCAATAGAACTTACTGACACGACCACGTGCAAGCTCCGAATCCACGAACTCCTTCTTTCTTGGATTCTTCCAACAAATACAAGCACACCCGCTTGTGTATCTTTAAACTCCAATAGCAGCAACTAAGTTGATCATCAAGATGTTGAAGTAATCTCTATCTTGAAAACCCTAAGTTTATGTGAAGGAAAGCTCCTTAAGGATCTCAGAAGAGATTCACACAAACTACAAATATGAGCAACAAGAGCATCCAGAGGTACTCTAAAAACGTGGCTAGGGTTTTCTTTATATAGTGGGAGAAGTAGATCTGAAACCCTAATCCTTAATGGGCTTGGGCTGAGTTGGAAAATTTTGCAGAAAAACGTTCTGCCCGAGATTCGATCGATCGAGTCTAATTTTCGATCGATCGAGCCAGGCCGAAAGTCACTAATACTTCGGCAGCCACTCGATTCCAACTTTACATAAAACACCCACACTTTGAGCAAGTCTAAACAAGACTAACAACCTGTTTTGATAATGGTTTGCCAACAATACACATTAGAGTTCTAAATACATAAAATCCTAAGTCTTTAGAACCTAACAAACTCCCCCTTTGGAAATCCGTGACAAAACACAAATTAAAAACTCAAAGTTTACAAATAAAAGCCATTTACAAAAATAATGCTTATAACACAAATTCAATCCTAACTACTATCCATCAGTTGTATGTGTAGACAACAGCTCAATTGAATCAACTTGTATATTCCTGAAACACTAAACAAAACGCATAAACGCATGTGTGACAGAAAAACAGTAAATCAACAAATAAATTCTTGACTTCACAAAACACAGAACAAAGACTTATATCATGAATAACTCATAAATATAAATCAATGGGTAGTGAACACGAAATAGAAATAAAACCATATGTAAACTAACTCTCCCCGTAAGTTAGATACAACAAAAAGTTGTTATTTATATTCTCCCATTTCAAAAATAATTTCAACTCCCCCTAAACAAGACAAACATGATTCTCATAAATCAATAATTTCAACTCCCCCTAAATAGAGACAACTCCCCCTATGAACAACAAAGGTTTAAAAAAAAAACCCCCCTATAAAAATAGGAAAAACAAAACAAGTTTTTGGAAAAAACAGTTTTGGAGAAACTTCAAGAGGTGGGGAAAATAAAAACGCACAAACCAAAGTTAAAAACTAAGGTGAGGATACACATGAAAAAAATATTCTCTATTTCAATAAATGCAAACTTGACACTATGTGACCCATAAACAGTTGCATGAATAGAGAAAACTATTTGCACATTGATTATCCATCATATCTCTTAAGAAAAATATTTTCAGCAGTTCACACATAAGAAATAGCATATACTAGAATGTACAAAACTCAAAAATTAATAACTCAATTTTTAAATCAAGTTGAGTACCCAATTTAGCAAAGTGTATGCATGCTATGTGTGAAAACAATGAGAGATATGACTGCAAAACTGCAAGATGGATACAAAAATCAATGTAATGCATGTGAATCCTAAACACAAATGATGCATGAAAAAATATGTCATGATGCATGCTCTAATGCAGTGAAACTAAGTTCAATATAAGTTAAATTCACAAAATTGGCTTGAGCATAGAGTTTCTAATAAAACTCCAAAAATTTAAAACCACTAGTTAAGTTTTTAGGAAAACTTTGACCAATTGATCATCACACAAGCCAGAATACACAATATAATGATCAATTAAATCAATTCAACAAGCCAATTGCATCAATTGAACCCAATTTGAACAAAATCCCCAATTCGGGTACATTAAAGCTCTAGAATTTCCAATTTCTCAAACTTCAAACACATTTTGCATTAAGATCAAGGAACTTTTAATCTTGGATGACCACAACAAAATCACACACAATATAATGTACCAAGTTTAGCAAAGAGTAACTTGTGTAGTGTGTGCAACTAGAAAAAACTTGAGATACATGTGAGGTGATATGTGAATAGCAATCAATCACAAAGTCTACAAAATTCATTACATAGAATTTAAAAGAGACTATCACCTAAAGAGTTATATCATATAACTCTCACATCTTCTAGAACAAAAGCTTGCAATCATGTAAGTTTCTTGATTTTGCCTCATAATGTACACACCAATTTTAATTATGTGATTTGACATCAAGCCTAATAGTACACACCAATTTTAAGCATTTAGCAATTAAACCGAGGCTACACCTTATGTTCTTTTTGTGCATGTGCTACACTTTCTCGAGCATAAAATCTTACGATATGCACTAAGGTGTTCATGATTGGCTAGTGAACAGTGGTGAGATGGTTATTTATGTCTTTCTCAAAAGGATCAAGTTCGACAGTCAAATAACACGTGACTTCAAGATCAAGACAAAGTGATCAAAAACCATAAACATCTTTCCCACACAACATGCACTACAAAGCTCAAGCTAGTAAAGTGCAATAAATAAGCTCATCCAAGCTAAACAAGGTACATAAACATGTTATGTAAAGATAAGGCGGCCAACCTTGATTTCAAATCCAAGATATATAATACAAAACAAATAACAATCTTTTTGGTTTAAAAACAAATTTTATGACCAAAAACAAAAAGTACACATTATGCTAAATGAACAATGCAAAGCAATGCATGATAGTGCTTAACTAAGCTATAGAGGGTACACAAATAAGAAATATCAATTTCTTAATTAACCCTTGAGTACATGTACAAACTAGTACATACTCACACAAAATCAGAAATAGCTTAGTACTTATATAACACATACCATTCAAGTTTCTCCACAATGTCAAGCATGTTCTAAATCAAGAGAGAGATATCATAATTCATGTAATCCTCGAAGCAAATAAAACAAGACAAAAAATAAAATATTTTTGTATTTTTGAAAATTTTCAATGTTTTTGGATTTTTTTTTAATAAAAACAACCTAAAAAAAACAAAACAACCAAAAACAAAAACAAAACATGTCCACAAACAATTGAAAGAATTAAATTAGGGACAAGTCAGTAACACTCAACTTAGAGAATCTTTTCTCACCCATTTAGCACGAGTCTTCGGCTTTGTAGGTGAAAATCCATGTGAAGCAGAGTGTATTCGAGGGATTACACCAATCTTCTGAGAAAGTCTAAAATCCTGCAAATTCATTTCACAAGCCAACAAGCTCAAATTTTTCAAAAGAATATGAAACAATTTATATGGACTTATGGTAGGAGAAATATCATCACATATCCTAGATTGAAATACAGAATGTTTAAATTTCAATTTATGACAATTAGGATGAATGTGACCACGAACACCACAAAAGTGACAAACATGAACAAATTTAGGAACATCAGTATTCCTAACAGCAAATCTGGTCTTAGATTTTGGTTTTTGCCTCAACAAAGAACAATTTGGTCTAATATGACCAACAACACCACAAAGGTGACAGGTAGGTACAAAAACAGATTTATTATGCTCTCTAACAGTAGGTTTAGACTTAGGTTTAGAAACTTCAGCGTCTACATCAGAACTTTTACCTTTGTCTAACCTAGCAAAATAAGCCTTTTCTTTATTATTCCTCTTGAAAGGAGGGACATATACTTTCTCAGTTTTAGGTTTAAGAGAAACACAAACACTTTTGTTATCAACTGCAAGCTTGGTACTAGTCAAATTTTCAATTTTAGCTTTAGATTCAACTAACTCTTGTTCCAAGCTTTTCATCTTCTCATCTTGAGAGGAAATTTGATTTCTCAAAAATTCATTCTTTTTATTAGATTCATCTAATCTAACAATCAATTCATCTTTTTCAAGATTAGCCAATTTTAACTCTTCTTTAATTTTCTTAGCAATTTTCAAAGATTTAGATAATTCCTTACAAAGAGTTTCAAAAGCATCAAAAAAATCAACAGAAACAATATTGTCTTTTTTATTCAAAGCATCACAAACATGAGCAGAAAGACACTTCAAATTATTCATGATAACAGGGGTCAAGGATTAGCTCAGAGATCAAAAGATCTACAGACAAAGAGTTACCTGCTCTGATACCACTTGTTAGGTTTTTAGACCCCTTAAAACACAACAATTGGATTAACCTAGTTTATTTAGCCAAGTGATTAACTTAGTCAAATTATGCAAATCTAGGTTAACACAATCAAATAAGCATATCAAGATATAAAGCAGCGGAAATATAAAGAACACAAAGATATGATCACCCAGGAAAACCAAACCGGTAAAAAACCTGGGGAGGATTTAACCTAGCTATTCTCAAGGTAAACTTGAATCCACTATATGAAAGAATCTAAGTTCATAAAAAAGGACTTACAAGCACCCACGCTCGACTTCCTAATGCTACCCACCAGTAGAACTTATTGACACAACCACGTGTAAGCTCCGAATCCACGGACTCCTTTCTTGGATTCTTCCAGCAAATACAAGCACACCCGCTTGTGTATCTTTAAGCTCCAATAGCAACAACTGAGTTGATCATCAAAATGTTGAAGTAATCTCTACCTTGAAAACCCTAAGTTTATGTGAAGGAAAGCTCCTCAAGGATCTCACAAGAGATTCACACAAACCACAAATATGAGCAACAAGAGCATCCAGAGCTACTCTAAAAACGTGGCTAGGGTTTCCTTTATATAGTGGGAGAAGTAGATCTGAAACCCTAATCCTTAATGGGCTTGGGCTGAGTTGGAAAATTCTGCAGAAAAACGTTATGCCCGAGATTCGATCAATTGAGTCTAATTTTCGATCGATCGAGCCAGGCCGAAAGTCACTAATACTTCTGTAGCCACTCGAT
Source organism: Quercus aquifolioides (assembly GCA_019022515.1). Classification (NCBI taxonomy): domain Eukaryota; kingdom Viridiplantae; phylum Streptophyta; class Magnoliopsida; order Fagales; family Fagaceae; genus Quercus; species Quercus aquifolioides. The sequence continues at coordinate 492,252 of JAFHAW010000260.1, read as the reverse complement.
TCCAACTTTACATAAAACGCCCACACTTTGAGCAAGTCTAAACAAGACTAACAACCTGTTTTGATCATGATTTGCCAACAATACACATTAGAGTTCTAAATACATAAAATCCTAAGTCTTTAGAACCTAACAATGTAGTATCCAAAACCTGCTCAAAAGTAGCAAGCAGTAAACATGAGGCCATAACTTAAGAAAATGGCATTTCCTTAACAAATCAGTAACATAAAACTTGACTTACAAAACCAACCCCCCCCCCCCCCCCCCCAACAACAAAAATCATTATTGTAGCCTAGTAATGCATTTCACCATCATATAGCCCCATTTGGTCTATAGCCGCGTTTACACGTGCGGCCTATTCACTGCGACCCTAGGTTCAACAAGTCTATAGCCGTGTTTTTTTTTAACGCGGCTACAGGCTGAGACCTATAGCTGCGTTTTTGAAAACCCGGCTATAGGCTAAGATCTATAGTTGCATTTTTAAAAACGCAGCTATAGACCATGTTTTTTAGTGCGTTTTAAAAACACCGATGTAGGGTATCTAGGTGTAAAATGGAAATTTCTGAAGTTCATTGCCAGAATTTTGCAAGTTACCAACAAAAAATATATCAGCTTGTAAGCCCAAATCTTCAAGTTCATTGCCAAAATATATGTGCTACGAAAAATATATCACCAAAGGACAAAAAGATCCTATACTATTGCAAGCCCAAAGCAGCACTAATTCTTGAACTTATTGAGCTGCAACAAAAGACCAACCACAAGAATTGGTATTAGTAGAGTACTTTTCAAAAAAGGAAAAGCAAACAATTGGCAAAGCATAATCTAATTGAGTTAATAATCAAACTTATCAGCTCTTTAGGTAGGTAACTACTTCTCTTTGTAATGTCTCAGAAATAAGTTTTGTTTTCCCAATTTCATAATTGAAAAGAGATAGATATTGTTGCAATTGGAAAAAACAACACCTAGTGCTAAACACAGCTATAAAATGTATCTTCAAATGTCAGTTGATTGTTTAGACATGAGATATTGCCTCTCAAATTACTATTTTCAACACACCTGTCATGAGTGCTTCTAGTCCACTTACTAAGAGATTATTTTATGCTTCCTCATTCTTGCAAGGATCTTATCAATTCCTGCAATTTCACTTGCCTACTAACTATGGTTTGCTTGTTGTTAGGACCCCCATAACTTGATCAAATGGGTCTAAAAGTGAATTAGAAAAGCTAAAACATTCACAGCCTTGAGTGAGCATGCACCAACTTTGAAAGAAGATGTCAAAAACTCTTACAATTGGGAATCTTTGAGTTCAATCATTTCCTACTAGACAGAAAGATATCACTTAATTTCACCCATATGGGTAACATCATCTCAACTTTGCATGGATATGACTAAAGGACGGCAATATGTTCTCTTAAGAAATGCCTACAGTTGAATTCAAAATAGTATTCTTAAGAGAAACACACCACTTGGAGGGCACCATTTTTGGTTCCACCCATGCCAATTGACCATCGAAAATCATCCCCGTTTTCTTGTCCTCACTGGTTCCTTGACTGGTCTCACCTTGCCTGAAAAGAGCACAAGCAAATACTAATATGCAAATCATTTTAATTATAAAGAGATGTATATGTAATCGGTATTGAATCGAAGTATAGTACCATGTCCAATCCCACAGTCAGGAGGAAGCACAACACAGAAAGTGGACCTGGATACCCGAAGGTAGTAGGAAAGTCAGGATCTTGAAGAACAGAGAAGGGAAACCCTGAAATTAATCAAAATAGTGAAGGAGAAAGTCCTACGAAAATTAAAAATCTAAATTACTCATGCGTGGGCTGCAGGCAACCCACGAGCTCGAGGAGCTGAATGTTGAGGTTTAAAAAATCATAACACCAAGGCCCAAAAATAGCACAATGGGCCAACCCCATAGAAAGTAGTATTAAAAGGGTTGAGCTTGCCACAAGGGAGAAGGATGGTAAGCCCAAAAGATTTGAAGCCTAGAACCCATGAAGGGACAAGCCTTAGGGCCCATGAAACGAAGGGAGGAAAGAAGAAAGCCCAGCCTATCCAGAACCATGAAACGAAGGGAGTCCAATGAAAGAACTGGGCCGGGATACCCAGAGGCTGCTAGAGGCTCCGGATCCTCGGGACATGCAGCACAGCTAAAAGTGGGATTGAGACAGCTCAAAAGGGGTGCCACGAAACACAAAAAATGAAGAACATATATGTCCTTCTCAAGCACCTAGTGGTGCAGCAAAGAACCAGAAGGTTTGGAGAGTAACAATTCATGAACAAAAGGCTGGTACCTCGGGGAACCCATGAAAGAAGAAACATAAGGGGAAGTAGCTGGGAAAACCTTCACCTTGGCAAAGATGGATTCAGCTCACTTAGGAAAAATGACAAAAAGGAAGGACATCCAAAAGCTGAGTCTGAAAAGGTAAGGTCTAGAAGCCTTGAAAGAGGAGAGATTGAAGGTCAGCACTCCAAGGACACCCCAGAATGAAAAGTCAGCAAGAGGCTTTTAGGGAAACAGCACCAAAAGAAGAAAACTATGAGAAATAAGGAACGAGCCAATCATCAGAGTGGTTGGCACAACAGGGGCTCTGGTACTTAGGGAGCCAAGGAGGAGAATCAGTGGTCCACCGGAGCCCTAGAATGACACTATAAAAGGGGAAGTAGCCAACATTGAAGGCATTCAGCAATATTAAAAATCGCAACAAAATCATTAAGAAAAATCTGTCAAAAACTCAAAGAAAGTAGGGAAATATCGCCCGGTATCCCAAAAACAGTCACTGTAGAACATACTTGGATTCAAAGGGATTCAAACTTTGCAAGTTTTAGAGGCTTAGATAGCCATCTAAGTCTGTAATTTTTGAGCTTATTTGGACCTTGTAACACATCTTAGTGAGCACATTGAAATCCACAATTAAGAAAAATAATGAAATATTTCATAGTGATTTGAGGATCCTTAACAGTTGTTTCGTGTGTTTCTTTATTATATTGTTTTCCTTGCTGTTCAATACATATATTCTTGCTTGTTAGTATGTACGTATTGTAGGATTCTTGTTATGTGCACAACTTGGTTTGTAAATAGCCCATTTTGTTGCGGTGAACCAAGCTCAATCCCTTCAAACTACAACAAGAGGGCCTGGGGCCCTCGCTTCAGCTTGAGCCTAGACACTGTCCAAAAAGGGACACTCACAATAAGTAAGTTGCAAGAAAATTAGTGAAAATTGATGTGGTACTAAACTTACTCAACTAATAATAGCTCATTTATTGAGTTTGTCCCTCTTGTCTTCTTATTTCCACTTTGGAGCTGTCCTCTTGCAAGCATTATCCTTCTTGTCTTCTCACCACAAAAATCAGCTTTTGGTTTAATGCAAAGCCAACCAAAGTGTGTCCTACACAGTTACAAGCTGAAGAAAAAGAAAAGAAGAGTTGAAAGAACTGTTTGTTACACTGTTTGGTACTGTTGTTTGTCCTACACTATTTTGTTAGAGATTGAGAGCTCCACAAAAGCCATTCGGCCATTGTGTGATGGAAATACACACATAGAGAACTCGACAACCACAGAATGTTTTTTTGACAAACTACAACCACAGAATGTTGGTGTTTAAAAGAAGATATTAATTATTACTGGGTTTTGTGGTGAGAGGCTTATATTCTGACAGTATTCTAACAATCCCTTCCAACTCAACTTGAGTTTAGAAGTCAAAATACAAAAAAAAGGTCCTCGTAGAAGAGTTCTAATAGTATTCTAACACAAGACACCAACAACGTTTTACAAGACTAGAGCATTCACATAGGTAAAGCTATAACATAAAAAAGTAAAGCCAAACTTAAGACATCCTCCTTCATCAATCACCTCTACTTGTTTCATGCGTTTCTCATTGTTATGCTCTGTGAACTTCTCTACATGCTCAGTAATCCCAGGTGTGCCTAATTCAATGAAAAGAAAGTTGAATGAAAGAAAGATGAAATAATGATTAAAATTTAAACTGTAAAGAAATATTATCATGACATTTAAATAGAGTTTGTAGTGTGCCTTATATTAGAATCATATGTATTCTCTCTCCCTTGCGCATGTACATGTGTTTCTAAAATAATGAAAGTCTTCAAATCCACTGTGGAGACTATTTTGAGTAATAGCATATTTACATGCTTATTGTAGCTACGTAACTTAACGTCCAAATTATATATGAAAAATTATTAAAAACAAAATTGATTCATCCACAATCTTCACATAGAGACTCTTCAAATTCCTCTAATCTCATCCTCTCCATTGTTACATCCTTGAGAGGTTCTTACCCAAATCCTTTTCTCACCATACCCACATCTGTGAGAAGGCTATTTGGTGTTTTGGGAAGCAATTAGGAAGGGACCAATAGTTATTGGTTGATGCTATGGGCTATAGCGGAATCCTGTAAGCTAAAGAAGAAATAGGTTCGGCGTAACCTCATTGGAGCAAGAAGCTTGGAGGGCTTAGGTACACTGGGTAGATTAGGCTTGAAGGGTCTTCTGCTGTTCATGTATCCCAACTAGATTCTTTAGTGGATTATTTACCGCTTCGAGGGCGGTGGAGAGGTTTTACGCCGAGGGCTTCAGTTTCCTCTTCGATAACATATCGTTGTGTTGTCCTTATGTTTGCATCTCTCTTCCCTTAATCTTGCCTTTTAATTTCTGCTATGGATGTGATTTTAATTGGTTTAGATTTTTTATCAATTCTGCTATTTGCTTACGTTCATGTTCCGCACATTTATTATTTGATAATAAGTTTGAATTGATAATTTGTAATTGGGGGTCTAAACGTTCATAATGTTTTCAACGCTAATTGAACATTCACATTCATTGAACATAGACATGTGCGATGTGTGTGGGTACCGAAGATGAGATAGTCCTTAGTCCAATGTGAAGCTTCAATGATCAATTCAACCAAGGCATACACAATTAGCACGAGAAAAAGTGACCAATCTCAATTATAGAAATATGCATATATGACCTCCCACAAAACTTGATAACATAATTTTGAAGCTTTACATTTTTGCTCCATTCACATCATAACATTTGAACTTTTTGAATCAATACATCTCATTTTGAGATCGATGCCTGAAATTTTTAACATTTCAATTTGATGGGTAAGCCTTTGGCTTTTTGGGCATCGTACATTTTTCACAAAAGTTTCTTTCCCTTTTTCCTAGTCAAATACTAGTATCTGCGAAGGCTTTTGTAGCTCATTATCTCTTTTTATTTTGAGATTTACATTTGTTGAGCTCTTTAAAAAAAAAAAAAGAGTGGGAAGATCTATAGGCACAAGTCTATGCAAGTTTCAAGATCAACAAAACCATTGACCAATCATTCATGACAAGTTTGAAGATCTATTTACAACGTCACATAGATTTCAAGATTTTCCCCACAATGATATGAGTGCATTGAGAACAAGCTACGCTTGTAAATGCATAAAGCCATTAGCACAAAGGTACAAGGCAAAACATGCTTGTGGCAAAACACAATAAAGTCAATCAAAATTTTTGGATTTTCTACTTTTTATGTGTTTTTGGATTTTTGACATAAAAGAAGAAAAGATTGACCAAAAAAAATGTAAAAACATTTAAAACAAACAAACACAAATTTTTCAGCACAAGCTGGAACAAAAACAAAAAGCACACAACCAATCAAAGTCACAATACATAGGAAGTATTAATGCATGGACATGTTGTAATGCTTATGCATGAGTACCCTTCTTCACCCACAAGTCACGTGTGTTTGGGGTGATATCCCTATAGGATTGGGTACGAGTGTTGTGGCTTTCAAACCTTCTATTGAAGCTTCCCAAACAGGTGGTGAAGGCATCAATCATCTTCATTACGTCCATCACTCCGGAATTACCATCTTGACCTCTTGATTGCTCAATAGTCCAATTCCTTTTGTCATTTCTTGGTTCTCTTGACCTCTGATCACTTGCATTCTTCAATGCTCTAAGCTCATAACAATTTGGTCTGGTGTGTCCTTGAATTCCACAGTGATGGCAAAAGTGCTGAGTTCTAGGACCTCTTTGTGACTTTGGGAGAGATTTCCCTTGAGCCTTAGGTTTGACCACTAATTGGTTAGGAGGCTTAGTCAAAAACCGTTGGTTAGTCACATTTCTCTTCTTCTCCGGCTTCACTTTTTCAGCATTCGTGGTAGCTACCATCGGTTTTTTGGCTTTCACAAACTTCATTTCCTTGGATATATTAGCAGTCGAACTGTTCTCTCTGGTGTATCCCAATCTGCTTTTGTCGGAGAATGGTTTTTGATGAGCAAGCATTTCATCAAGCTTCTTGGAGGAAACCCGCTCTACCTTAACATTTGCTTGAATTACCTCAAGCTCAAGGAATTTTATCTTTGTATAAGCTTCAGTTAACTCTCCGTTCAGCGTCTCCATTTCACATTTTGTCTCCTTGTATCGCACTAGAAGACTTCTATAATCTTCCTCTGCCCTCTTCATCTTTTTGATGGCTACGTTAGCCACTTTTGCATATTCACCGGTCTTCTCAAGGAGGGAATTGTAGGTCTCTTGCTGTTCCACTGTTTCTTCTTCTTCCTCATCATCAGATTCCTCAACTATCCCAATTGACTCCAATTCAAAGTGCTCACCAAGCTCTTTCACTAGCGCACACAAATCATCCGAAGAATCTACTGGAGCAATGGTCATGAATGCGAAGAAGTTTCCCTCTCCATCATAGCTTTCATCTAAATATGAATCAGAGAAGTCGGAATCACTAAGAGTGGTGGCATACACCTTGCCCTTCGCTTTCAAATAATTGGGACACTCTTTCTTGAAATGTCAATGTCCGTTGCACTCGAAACACGTGATTCCCTGAGAGAATTTAGAGTCCTTCCCATCTTTCCTCTTGAAATCCTTTTTCTCCTTTATGAAATTTGGGAATTTTCCCTTCTCAGTAAACTTTCCATTTTTCTTGAACTTCAAAAACTTTCGAAAATTCTTCACAAGATATGCCACATCTTTATCGACAACATCCTCATCCGATGAGCCGTGAGCTTCTATCTTCTCATTGATCATCTTAAGAGCAAGGGATTTGCTCTCCCTTTGTGATGGCAATGACAGCTCATAAGTTTGAAGTGAGCCAACTAGTTCTTGAACTTTGATATCATCAAGGTCCTTATTCTCTTCAATTGATGTAACTTTTGCACGGAAGCTCTCCGACAATGATCGAAGGATTTACCTCACTATCTTTGAGTCCTCCGTCTTCTCACCCAAGTTGAACTTGCCAACAACCACCTCATTCAGCTTGGTATATAATGAGTCGAATGACTCATCTTCACTCATTTTTAGCTCTTAAAACCGAGTGGTTAACATCTGCAATTTAGTATCTTTCACCTTCTTCGTGCCTTCATAGGTGGTCTCCAATATCTCCCACGCCTCCTTCGCAACTATTATGTGAGAAATCCTGTGAAACTCATCTGGAGAAATACCACGGAAAATTGCATTCAAAGCTTTATTGTTAGCGTTAGCTGTCGCAAGTGCTGCCTTATCCCAAGTGGATTTAACGGCCTCCGGCCTAGTCCATCCTACATCTACTGCATCCCAAACAGTATCATCTATTGAACACAAGAATGCCCTCATCGGGACTTTCCAAAAGGCATAGTTGCTACCATCAGAATATGGTGGAACATTTAAAGATTGAGATCGGTCCATCTCAAATGGGGTTAAGGATCGCACTAAGGTAATTAAACCATAGCCAGTGCACCTACTCTAATACCAAATGAATGTTCAAATATGTGTATAAAACACCTTGAACGTTTAGACCCCCAAATTACAAATTACCAATTCAAGCTTATTAACAAACAATGTATGTGTGGAATATGGAAATTAACTAAAACAGAATTGATAAAACAATCTAAACCAAAATTAATTATAACCACAACAGTAATTAAATGGCAAAGATAAAGGGAAGAGGGATGTAAACACAAAGACAACATAGCGATGTGTTATCGAAGAGGAAACCGAAGTCCTCGGCGTAAAACCTCTACGCCGCCCTCCAAACGGTCAATAATCCACTAGAGAATCAAGTTGGGATACATGAACAGCAGAAGACCCTCCAAGCCTAATCTACCCAGTGTACCTAAGCCCTCCAAACTTCTTGCTCCAACGAGGTTACACTGAACCTTTGTCTTCTCTAACTTATCGGATTCCACTATAGCCCATAACATCGACCAATATCAATTAGTCCCTTCCTAACTGCTTCCCAAGCTCCAAATAATCTTTTTACATATATGGGTATGGTGAGAAAAGGATTTGGCTAAATGTACCTCTCAAAGATGTATCAATGGAGATGGTGAGAATAGAGGAATTTGGAGAAACAAGGATGAAGATTGTGGATGAATCAATCTTGTTTTTCTCTAGGGTTTCTCTCTTAAAATTCTCTTTGGAAGCTCTCTCCAATACGTGCGTATAAGGGTCTATATATAGTGTTGGGGACATATTTTTATGCAATTGGCATATCCTTTGACGAAGCGCACTTTACTTGTATTTGGGTAAATCTAAGTAGCTTCAAGATGATCATTACAAGTGGTTAAATTGAAGACATGAAGACCACTCAAGAACTGCTCAAGAAAAGTGCAATTTGCAAGTCTCGATACCTGCTCGATAGAATCTCGATCTGTCGAGATTCATTAAAGCTCGACAGATGCCTCGATCGATTGAGCTTACGAGATTTTAGATTATAGCCAGCAACTTTTTATTCTAAAAGGCTATTTGTTTATGGGTTTGTATAATCCTTATTGGACTAGGAAAGCCCAAGGTTTGTGTAAACCTATTTGGAATAGGAGAGCCCATTAAACTCCTATTTAAAGGAGGTGGAAAAAGAAAAACCTAACCCTAGATAGCTTCATAAGGTTTTCTTTTTGAAACCCTAGCCTCATACTACAAAAGAAAGAGTTCTTGCTGCGTTTCTTGTACGCCTTTGGGTTTTGTAACCAAGCAAAGTCTCTTGCACTAACATTGAAGATCTTATTGGTGTTTCTATGTGAAGCTACTACAAATCAACTACAACAATCAAGGGGTTGCTGTGGAGTTAGTCACGTACTTGGATTCGTGCGAAGGAGTAAGCCGCATACTGGGATCCGCGCATCAAATTGGTTAGTCACGTACTTGGGAGCCGTGCATCAAAAGGGGGAACTGTCACTACAGAACAAGTCCAATTGGGTATTGGGGTAAGGGTTCAGGGTTCAACTGTAGGTTGGTAAGGTACTTGGAATTCCTTTACTTGTAACCGCTTGTTGTGATAATAGTGGAGTTTCGGGAGTGGTGACCTGAAAATCACCCGGTGGGGTTTTTGCTGTAAGGGTTTTCCCCATTCGTAAACAAATCACCGTGTCATTTAATTTCCGCTGCATATTTAGTTTATTGGTGATTTGTTTGTGCTTCCACGCGTTTGCATGATTAATTGATTAATTAATAACTTGGCTAATAAATTAATTGGTTTAATCACAAGGGGTCATTCAGTTTGTGGCCTATTAAGTGGTATCAGAGCAGGCACACTCTGATTAGGTTTTAATCTTTGCTGTGTTGATCCATTGACCCCTGTTGTCATGGAAACTCTTGATTTTTTTGATTTGCATGATCTTATGTTGAATGATGATGATGATATTCAAGATGCCTATTGCAAGCTTTATAATTTTTGTATGAAATCTCTTGAATGTTCTACAAAATTAAAAGCTAAATTTAAAAAGGTCAAGCTTGAAAAAGATGATTTGATTGCAAAATTGGATGAAGCGAATAATTTGAATGAGAATTTTAAAAATCAAATCTCATCTCAAGTGGACAAAATTAAGAGTTTGGAAGAGCAACTAGTTGAATTTAAAACTAAAGTTGAAAATTTAACTAGTGCCAAACTTGTTATTGAACCTAACTCAAAAGAAAAAGATTTTTATGTTCCCCCATTTAAGAGGAATAATGAAGAGTTGAAGGCTAATATTGCTAGGATAGGCAATGGTAAAAATTCTGATGTTAACGCTGAAGTTTCTAAACCTATGTCTAAAACTCCTCCTAGGAAGAATAAAAATTCTGAATTTGTCCCCACTTGTCATCATTGGCATATTGTTGGTCATATTAGGCCAAATTGTCCTAAGTTGTCAACCTCTAAGGTTAGACCTCCTTCTAGGAGGCTGAGTAGCTCTAAAACTACTCATGTTTGTCACCATTGTGGTGATTCTGGCCACACTCGCCCTAATTGTTTCAAGTTGTTTCCTCATAAGCGAGTGTCCAATAGGTCTCATCCTTTGTCTAAAGGTTCTGTACCTATTATTGGTGAGTTATTAAAAACTTTGAGCTTTTTGACTCAATTTCAGAGGAATTCTAATTCCTATATGTCCTTAGTTAATCATACTAGGACACGTGCCTTTTCATCTTCATGGCCAAAGACTCGTGCTATGTGGGTGATAAAGGATCCTAAGACTTAATTGTCTTTTCTGTTTGTCCTCTGCTTTAATTCTTTCTATTTAAAGTAGGACTCTCTTTGCTTGATTTCTTATCTGCTTTTGGAATTATGCTTTCATGCATCTGCATCTTTCTATCATGCCTTCGTGCATAAGCATCTTTCTTTCATGCTTTCATGTTTGATAACATGTTTTTGTTTGTTTATTTTCAGTTTTGTTTATTTTGTTTTTGATATAAAAATAAAAAAAAATTGAAAATCAGAAAATACAAAAACAGTGTGTGTTTTGTGTACATTGGTACTTATGTACCTTGGATGGCCATTGAAACAAAGTTTTCCAAACTTTGTATCTCTTGTAACTTAGATGAGCATCTCTATGCACAACTAAGCAAGTGAGCTTTGTGGCTCTTGTTTGTGATGAGTAAGATTAAGTTATCTCTTGAAACTTAACACTCGTATCACTCTTTTTGACGGGTAGGACTAGAAAATCCTAAGAGAAAGGCATAAATAACCATCTCACCACTGTTGCCCGCCAATCATAATATGACACCTGTATGCTTCGGCATAGCAAAAGTGCAGTGTCAAAGACATCCGTATGCTTCGGCGTAGCAAAAGTGTAATGTCTATGCTTAACATGTTGGGTATTTCTTTTCTCTCTTATATATGCCCATGCATGATATGCTTAAAAGAAAATATGCAAAGAAAATAAAAAGCAAAAAGATTAAAATGCTTTAAATATGATTGCAAGCGTGTTTTCTAGGAGATGTGGGAGTTATAGGATGTACCTCAAAGGTGATAGTCCCCATCAAACAGTTATGATTGTGTGTGAGTTAAAGTTATTTTCTCATATCTTAGATCGTCATAACATGTATACACATATGCAATCTTGCAATGTTTTTCACACACAACACGCAATATTCTTTGCTACTCTTGATACATGTGCAGGTACAATGTGATTTGGCCATCACAAGTGTTTACATATGCTAATGTATGCTCACTAAACTGTCTTGACTTCTTTTTGAAATATAAGTTAGACTTGTTTAGTGTGTGTGTGTGTTTCTGAGGATCCATGTGCTTAAAATGTTTGATGAGAGATGTTTTTGAGAGTTTAATATGTTGATTGGATCATTGGTTGAGGTTCATGTTGGATTGCATTCATATATGTGTTTTTCACTTCTCGAAAAACTGTTTTAAAAAGCAATCTTGACACCTCCTCGATACCTAGTTATCTGTCGAGATTTTCAAGCTTTTTCTTATCGCAATCCCGACACTCCCTCGACACCTGGTGGATCGATCGAGAAAGCTCCTGTCCCCTCGATAGCTTCTCGACAGCTGGTGGATCAATCGAGCTTCTTTGTAGCCTCTTTTTGATTTCTCCCTCGACAGATTCTCAACAGCTACATCTGTCGACGTCTATTATGCTCGACACCTATCTCGCCACCTCTCGATCGATCGAGATCCCCTTGCATGAATTTCATTTATTTTGTTTTGCATTTTTTTTCTTTTGTGTCCATAGCATCCTGTTTTTCTTTTCTTGTAGGTCTATGGTTCCTTGTTCTCCTCGTTCCCTCTATGTCAGTTTTCTGTCTATCTCCTGTCATGTCTTTTGGCCTTTTATGCCCTTTGACAATCGTGTCAAAAAGGGGAAGAAATTTGAGAATTGAATGTCTTTCCTCAGGGGGAGTAATAGATTTAGGGGGAGAACTTCATGTTAAAGGGAAGAATGTTTTTGATGTAACTAACTTAGGGGGAGAGTTAGTTTGATACACATTGATATTGATATATTTTTTGTGTTGTGTATCTTTTGGTTTTGTAACCATTTACATACATCATGTGTTATTTTTATGATTGATGATGATGTATGTGTTTCACTATTTATCTCACATGTGTTGTTTCTTTTCTCTCTTTAAACACATGTTTCTTGTTTATTTAACTTGTCATTATTTTCCACATGGTACCTTGATGTGTTTTGTTTAGTGCCTTTCAGGAAAGACAAGTTCAAGCTAAGTCAAGACTCTGAACCTTCTTCTTGCAGCAACTTCCAAGGTTCAAATCTTTTAGATCAGGCTTATTTATTCTGTAATCTTGAGTAGAATGTATTCTAGGACATTCAATGTACTCTTGTGGTTTTGTCATGGATTGCTAAATGGGGAGATTGTTGGGGACATATTTTTATGTAATTGGCATATCCTTTGATAAAACGCACTTTACTTGTATTTGGGTAAATCTAAGTAGGTTCAAGATGATCATTACAAGTGGTTAAATTGAAGACATGAAGACTACTCAAGAACTGCTCAAGAAAAGTGCAATTTGCAAGTCTCGATACCTGCTCGATAGAATCTTGATCTGTCGAGATTCATTAAAGCTTGACAGATGCCTCGATCGATCGAGCTTACGAGTTTTCAGATTATAGCCAGCAACTTTTTATTCTAAAAGGCTATTTGTTTATGGGTTTGTATAATCCTTATTGGACTAGGAAAGCCCAATGTTTGTGTAAACCTATTTGGAATAGGAGAGCCCATTAAACTCCTATTTAAAGGAGGTGGAAAAAGAAAAACCTAACCCTAGATAACTTCATAAGGTTTTCTTTTTGAAACCCTAGCCTCCTACTACAGAAGAAAGAGTTCTTGCTGCGTTTCTTGTACGCCTTTAGGTTTTGTAACCAAGCAAAGTCTCTTGCACTAACATTGAAGATCTTATTGGTGTTTCTATGTGAAGCTGCTACAAATCAACTACAACAATCAAGGGGTTGCTGTGGAGTTAGTCACGTACTTGGATTCATACGAAGGAGTAAGCCGCGTACTGGGATTCGCGCATCAAATTGGTTAGTCACATACTTGGGAGCCGTGCATCAAAAGGGGGAATTGTCACTATAGAACAAGTCCAATTGGGTATTGGGGTAAGGGTTCAACTGTAGGTTGGTAAGGTACTTGAGATTCCTTTACTCGTAACCACTTGTTGTGATAATAGTGGAGTTTCGGGAGTGGTGACTTGAAAATCACCCGATGGGGTTTTTGCTGTAAGGGTTTCCCCATTCGTAAACAAATCACCGTGTCATTTAATTTCCGCTGCATATTTAGTTTATTGGTGATTTGTTTGTGCTTCCACGCGTTTGCATGATTAATTGATTAATTAATAACTTGGCTAATAAATTAATTGGTTTAATCACAAGGGGCATTCAATTTGTGGCCTATCATATAGTAGGGTGTGTATGGAATGCGAAGAGTCAGTTTTTCCAAACAGAGTGAACTGGCGACTTGGCCTCGCGACTTGACTGAGTCGCGAGCTAATAGAATGGCCAGACTGGAAGTTTTTTCCTGTAGTACTCCAGCTGGCTTGACTCTTTTGCTCCTCTGCATGCTTCACACGTGTGCCTCCTTTGGCGACTTGCTAGCCGCGAGCCAGTCGCGAGATCCAGTTGCAAGGCCCTGCTAAGTTGCACATTCTTGAGCTTTTCTTCACACTCACTCACATACTACCCTTACATGATTCCCACCTGAATAAAGGGTTTCTAAATGCTAAATTACAAGCAAATTGGCACGAAATAAAGCCAACATAATGGTTGATTAAATTCAACCTTACAGTTTGGAAAACCTGAGTGTCCTGCTGCTTACCGAGGAGACTTTTTGGATTTGGAGGAGCATTGGACCTTCTATAGATGCTAGGCCTTCATGGTGGCCTTCTTTGGCTCAGTGCTATTTCCTTTTCAGTCGGGTTCCATCAGTTTTGTAGTTCTACCCCTGGTGAGTACTTTGCCTCATAGCACTTCTTTTATTCCCTCTATCCTCTCTGAGACTATTTGGTCTCTTTCTCTATGTCGTGAGACTGGTAGTGGTAGGCTTGGTTGTTATGTGCATCTATTGCAATTGTGGTTTTGTAGTCATTTAAGTGTGATATCCAGGTCACAGCATGTTGGGTTCTTAAGGAAGAATAGAGCTAAGATCATTGAGGCCCCTGATCTTCCTTTTACTAGGGATACCACTAGTTGGTTACAGTATTCGTTTGGCTTCCGTCCCACTGACTGGACTTAGAGAGTCAAGTAGGGAGTCACTAGGTGGCAGGGTTGGACCCATTGTGTTGGTTTGCTTGGCATCCCTTTGGTGGGCATCTGAGGTTGTATAGGGTACTTTTCAGGTATGGCCTTAAGGCAGTTCGAGGGTGATCAGTATGTTCCTCGATTTAGTGATCTTTCTGTCATCACTTGTGATTATGAGCTCCAGGATATTGACACAGTCATCATAGATCGCACTTTTGGCTTCTGGCAGGAGCGCAGGTTGACTATCGACTATCCCATTTATCCTAGGGATGATTATGAGTGATCTACTGCAGAGTTTAAAGAGTGGGGGTTTAGCAAGGACCCATGATTCATTGTTGATCTATCAGTGCCAGATCCTCTAGATCCCTGCCTTTCAGCTGATATATTAAGGGATTATGCATTAGAGTTTGAGGTTAGAGTTGAGAGCACTATAAGAGAGTGCCTGATAGAGGCTATCAGGGACTGGGATTGCTACTGGGAGCTTCTTGATGCCATGGTAGAGGATTATGATTAGATAGGGAGAGCCTATGAGGCTGAGCTCGCTACCCTTAGAGTAGAGCTTGAGTAGAGGAGTTTGGCTCCTTTAGCCACGGAGGCGGAGTGTATTTAGCTAAGATCTTAGGTTGTTAGCTTGGAGAGTAAGTTGGCAGATCTTACTCAGAGGTTCACTGTCCTAGGCCAGGCGAGTGATGAGGAGAGGGCTATAGTGGAGGCTAGTCGCACTAAGGCAAGCAGCAAGGCTAATGATGTAGCACTGAGGCTATTGGAGGCTAGGTCCTTCATTCATTCCATTTTGAGCTTGGAGTACGGGCCGACTGATGAGCCTAGTGAGGCACAGTTGGCTTTTCGTCACCTTTAGGCAGAGGTAGCCAAGAAGGAGGAGGCATTGAGAGTTGCTACTACAGAGGTTGGCACCTTGCAGGCTTTGCTTGTTATAAAGAGGCAGGGCTGCACCTCGAGTCCCAGTATAGAGAGGGAGCTAGTTCGGCTTCAACATTCATACAGTCGACTTAGAGAGATTGCCAGAGATCTAGGCTTTGATGTAGTGGGGTTGCTTTATACCCTTCCTCGGATGATCCGATTCTTCACACCGGCTTTGGGGTACTATATAGGATGGTGGCAAACTATTTGGGCCACGTTTGACTTACTGGAGTCTTTT
The DNA here is from genome assembly GCA_019022515.1 of Quercus aquifolioides. NCBI lineage: Eukaryota > Viridiplantae > Streptophyta > Magnoliopsida > Fagales > Fagaceae > Quercus > Quercus aquifolioides. The sequence continues at coordinate 476,630 of JAFHAW010000260.1, read as the reverse complement.
TGTTTCTTTTCATTTCTACACATGAGCTATGTAGTTAGTATTCTACCATGTATAGAAAGGTCCATTGTAAATTGCTAGGCAATTGCGTATGGCTGTAGACACCGCATTTTGTACCCCTTATGACTCGGGCCCCCGTTCCCTAATGATGCTTAAACTCTAAGGCCCAAGGCCAGTTTAGAGCTCAATCAGATATCAAATTGACTTGAGGAGTATTAAAATGGAAAATATAACCTTTTAAATGAGCAAAAATCTATTTTTAGAAATAAAATGACCAAAGTGGCTCTCGGCCCACGTACGTGGGCAATGGCCTGCATACGCAGGCACATTCTTATGTACGTAACTAGGGTTTCAGAAGCATGAAAAAGGCAAGTTTTTTGCAATAATGGCTAAGGTTTAGAATGAATCTCACATCATCTAGGAGCCGTTCCAAACCCCATTTTTTCCACTATATAAAGCCTTACATGGTACATTTTCAAAATACACAGAAATCCCACTGGAAAAGCCTAAGATTCACTAGAAAATAGTGATCAAAATGGAGTTTTTCACAAAACACCCTCAAGTCAATTTTATTTGATTAAGACCTTTTTTGGCCCCAATCTTTTTAGTTTAATGTTGCTAATTGCTTATTTAATGACTTGTGATAGGTTTGACTAAGGGGAACAGTAAAAATCAAAGCTTAGGAACTCCCTTTTGTGGTATCAAGCTTCAACATTTCTTTTTTTCTTCTTAGTCTTTCCTTTTTGTTTTAATCTCGTTTCTTTTGCTTAGTTTATGTTTTTACTTGTTTACTTAGGTTAGTTTCATAGTTCTTTTTATGTTCTGAGCATGTTTGGTTGTTAGAATTAGGGTTTTCTTTTATGCTCTGTTTTCTGTTTCATGTTTCTGAGTTAGGGTTTGTGAACAAGTCTATGCACGCATGCCATGAGCATGTGTACACAAGTTAAACCTTATGTACACAAGCCTCTGGCTGTGTACGCAAGTACTTGCCCAAAAACCCTAATTTGGATTTCTTATTCTGTTTGGTTTGCCTATTCCACATTTTTTGCCTTTGTTTAAACCCTTTTACATATTTATACATATATGAGTCTTTGTCTTGTATGCTTTCTTAGCTTTAATATGTTTAGATTAGGATTTTATGTTTATGTCTTGTTTAAATACCCTGAACTTGCATTCACATGTCCATGCACAATGCCATAGGTGCTGAGATGCTGCAAGGTAAGTAAGGTAAGTCATGCATTCACATGAACATGCATGCTGATTGTTAATCCTCCCTTGATATATGTGTATGAAGTTGATGCCTTGTTTTTGATTCATGATATGATTTGCTTGCTGCCATATTGCCATGATATGCTTGCTACCATGATTGAGTTGCTATCTATTTTAGATGTTTAATAGGGTGTTCACATGTTAGATGAATGCTAGGGTTTCTTATTTGTGTTTGGGTTTGGCTCTCTTTTGATTTAGGTTGATATGTATGTTGTTTTGGGATAATGATGCTATGATTGTATGTTAGATGCATGCTAGCATGTGTGTGAGTTAGAAAATAAGTATTGAACATGTTTTTAATAAGGTGAAGACATAAGACACAACGATGGGAAGCCAACCTTAGGGTTGGGCGATCTTGGGTGCCTAACACCTTCCTAAGAGTGTACCTAAACTCTTAACCCATACTTTAGTAGTAAGATCACAGGTCATTTCTCAAGAGGACACTATATATATGGTTCCTAGACCATTGCAAAAACTAGGTGGCGACTTCAACCCCTTGTGTCCACAACGGCCTTGCACTTTTGGGGTTTTAAAGCATAGTCTAGTTTATAAGGCATGCTTAAAAACGGAAAACAGGTGGAAACATAGAATTTTTTTGCGTAGGTTGATTATTAGGAGATATTTATATCTATGAGATTGTGTTCTAGATGCATAATGATGAATGCATGAAAGGATTAGAAAAGCACAAAACAGGCATGTTTAATGAATATGTGCACAAACGCTTTGAAAATGCAAGATCATACAAATAAAATGGTAAATGTAAATCTATGCATATCAATATCTCAGATTCCAAAAGATACATCCTATTCTAGATAGATTTTTTCCTTTCCCATTGGGGTACATCTTCCATTGGCATGGGTCATAAATTTTTTGAATAAAACCAAAGTGGGCCGCACGTGTTGCAAACATAGAGCAACCCAAGAGGGTGCATGCTTTCTTCCATTGATCTTGATCATAAACCCAAGCAGATTCAACTAACTGATTTTTCTTGTAAAATGTGACCGAGTCAAGGTGGCTGTCGACGCCCGGCCTTGAAAACAGAGAATCGCCGGGGCCTTCATTCGACCACCCGTCGAGGCAACGCTCCTGCGCGCGTGGGGCCCGTTGGAGGCCCCTCTTGGAAATGGTATTGCATGGTGTGCATATGTGTGGTGTGTGGCATGGTTTACGCAGGGCTTCGGGTGCTTTCTCTCTCGATGGAAGAAGGTAGGTCTACCTTTGGCGTTATGGCAGGATTCTAGGCCAAATTTTAAGGATCACTAAAGGTAAATGGAGTCACTACCAATCATTAGGTTTTCTAAGGTGTGATTGGTCACCTATTTTTAGTTGATTTTATTACCAATCCTAGGTAAAGAAAAAGGGCATTTTTCCTAATCTAATATGGATGACAAAAAATCTTGATTCTTAGGTCTAGAAGTTTGGTTATGAGTGGGGAAGGTGTTAGGCACCCTACAATGCCTGTCCAAGGACAGTCTTTTGTTTTGATAAAACCTTAATTTTTGGAGATTGGCAGTATAAACATGATTTTGGCACTGGCTTTCGAGGTTTTGCATGCATGGGGGCTTTGGGGTTTGGCTTTTAAACAAGTGTGGTCCCAATCTATGCTTTCCTAAGGCATTAAAGCAGCGTACCAGATTTCCACGGTGAAAATCTAGCGAGATATCACCTTACTATAGAAATCAAGGAATGAAGAGGATGAGAAATCAGGGATCCTCTCCTCTACTATAGAGATAGCCTTTTCGTTTCCTTCTTGATAAGGAGGCAAGGGGTTAGTGATAACATTCAGCTTGGCCGCGTTGTTGAACTGTACTAGCTTGTTGTTGATGAGATCCTGGATTTGGTTTCTCAAATTTGTGCATTCTTCTAGAGTATGTCCTTTAGCTCTGGTCGTCTTGACTATCTCATAGATGAGATGGGTCAGATAACCACTTGAGTCGGTTGCATTGCCAGTCGACAAGTTCGCCTTGGTGGTTTCACTCCCTCTCCATCTCCTTTTCCAAAGGCCTCAGCTGATGAGGATGATGATGCTGGTGATGATGAGGATGATGATGCTAGCTCTTCCGGTGATGACGAGATGACGACCTCTCAGTGACTTGCCCTTTGTCATTCGTGACAAAAAGGGGAAGTAGTTTTGGATTGAGAGTAGTCTTGTACTTAGAGGGAGAGTTAGTATAGGACATTTTTGATAGGGGGAGTGTGTATACTTTTTGAGGGATGTAGTGAGGTTCTTATGCTCTTTTCTTTTTCTTTCTTTAGCCTCTTGTATATTGGTCTTGTGACCATTTATTGACATATTGTACTTTATTTTCATATATATATATATATATATATATAATGATGTATGTGTTTCTTCACCTATCTTTACATGTGTTGTTTCTTTTCTCTCTCTATACACATGTTTCTTTATGTATGCAATTTTTATTTCTATTTCACACATAATGCTTTGATGAGTTTTGTTTAAGCGTTTCAGAAATATAGGTTGTGAAAGTCTACCTGCCATGAATTCTCTTCTCGCAAAGTTTTTCAAGAGTTTATGTTAGGGTTAGATTTATTTTGTAATTCAACAAGTGGTTATGAGTTTAGTGGTTTAAGACTTCTCTCATGATTCATTTGTTTTGTTGTGGTTTTGTCACGGATTGCCAAGGGGGAGCTTGTTAGGGACATATTTGACGTAATTGGCTAATCCTTTGACAAAACGTACTTTACTTGTAATTGGATAGATCTAAGATGGGTTTAGTACTTCAAAAAACAAGTGTTCAAGTTAAGTATTGAAGCCATGCAAATTTGACTAAGAAACAAGTGAAGAAGTGCTGTTCATTAAAGCTCGATAGAATCCTTTCTATCGAGATTTAAGGTTGAAGCTTGACAGAAGCTTGACACAAGCTATATCTGTTGAGAATTACCAAATCAGAAATTCCAGATCTGATTACATGCATATTCCTATGTATTTGTGTAGGGTTTCTTTTCTCACAACTCTAGACATATATAAGGATTATTTTAAAGGTCGTTGCGCATGCATTGTGTGACCGAATGCAAAAAGTGGCCTAGTTCATTATTCTCTCTATAGAAGCTACTGCGTCTTTATGCCAAGGGTTTTGTGACCAAGGAGCTTCCTGATCATCATTGTTAATGAATTGAAGAACTTTGCAGCCAACAATCTTCTTCAAGTTGGTGTGTTAGTCACGTATTGGGATCCGTGCATCATTAGTTAGTCACGTACTGGGATTTGTGCGTTGAATGTAGAGATTGTTGCTACAATACAAGTTCAATTAGATATTGGGGTAAGGTGCAACTGTTGGTTGGTATTTCGGGATAGACCAAAGGGTTTGGTAAGATTCCTTATACTTGTAATTGCTTATGATTGATAATAGTGGATTCTCGAGAATGGTGACCTTAAATTCACCCGGTGGGGTTTTGTCTCGGTGGTTTTCCCTATTCGTAAACAAATCACCTGTGTCAAAATTATTTTCCACTGCATTTAGTTATTTGGTGATTTTTTTGTGCTACCATACTATTGCATGTGAAAGCTCGGATTTGTGGGAAACCACAAGGGTTTGTGTAGACTCCAATTTTAAAAATTATGGCTAGATTGCTTTTACTTTAACTTATCTAAGTGCGGAACAAGAGTAAATGAAGCGCAATAAACCGATAACTACTTTAGTGCATAAACATGAATAACAAACAATAAAAGTAAAGCATAAGAGTAAGGGAAGAGAGATGCAACCACAAGATAACACCGAGACGTGTTATCGAAGAGGAAATTGAAGAACTAGGCGAAAAACCTCTCCGCCGCCCTTTAAGTGGTAATCGATCCACTAGAGAATAAAGTTGGAGGATATGAATAACAAAAGACCCACCAAGCCTACTCTACCCAATGTACTTGAGCCCTCTAAGCTCCTGCTACTAATAGACTTCTTGGAGTCATGTCTTCTCTAGCTTTCTAGATCTCGTAATACGCCTGATTGCATCCGTTAAGCCTCATCGGCTTCTTTTGGCAAATCCCCAAAACTTCCCAAGCTCCAAAACACTTTATACACTCTTAAAAGGTGTGGGTTGTGTTTGGGTAAAAATTTCCTCTCAAGATATGACAATGGGAGAGGAAAGGAGAAGAGACTAGAATGATTTCTCACTAAGGATGAGTAGCTCTCTCTCTAAAAGATGGGTGTGTGTGTGTTGTAGAAAACCTACCTAGGGTTTTTCTCTTTGAATGGCCTCCTTATAATTTTGTGGGTAATGAGGGCATTTATAGTATGGGTGAAAGGTAAGAAAGTCACACTTAAAAATCCTCACGGCAAAGAGTTTCGCGAGTATCTTGCGAGAAGGCCTTACCCGTGAGACACTCGCGAAATCCTCTAGGCTAGCATGACTCTTCAGCTTCCAACATGTACTTCTCACGTGCCCTTTTTGTGGGAACCCTTCTCACGAGCTAATCGCGAAACTACATTGATTCTTCATTTTATACTCGATTCTTCACCAACTTAATACTAAACCCAATACAATAAAATCCCACAAAATACAAGGAACAAAATTAAAGCAATTACAATACTTTTTGTCATGGAATAAAGCCAACATAAAATTTAGTTGTAAATCACAACTTTATAGCATGTAATTTGACTAATTAATTAACTTGGGTAATTAATTAATTAATTTGCAAAGGGGTCAATTTATTTTTGCCCTATCAATAAGGTCAAAAAGTTATTTTTAATTCAATAACAAAAATACCTCTTGATTCTTCTTAATATGTACTTGCTGTCATTTTAGATGCTTACATATTAACATCTCAAATTGTTATTACGCTTTACTTTATTTGCAACATCTTAAGACAATAAAAATGTTCAATTTTTCAAACATATCCAAGGTGCATAGATGCTTCCTTTCTCTTTTTATCAAAATCAAAATCAGAATTAATAATTTTTCAGAAAAATTCATTACTAAAATCCAATATTCAATACTTAAAATCCAACATGAGTAAGAGAGAATTACTATATTAAATATGATATTTATTTTGATATCAATGGTCTGAATTTCTTTTTTGAATTAAAAGTTTTAAGAGAAGTTTTACAAATACTTTTCTTAATTAACATATCACTTATAAACTATTACTAACAATGCATATTATAGTTGAGTCCACAAAAAGAAGCTTTACAAAATTAAAATTAATAAAATTTATTTAAGATCAACAATGTCACAATAAAAAATAAGTGATTTGCCATATTATGAATTGAAAAGGAAATATTGTGAACACAAAAACATAATTTGTGGTAATTTTGCATCTAAAAAAACAAGAAAAAAAAATATTGTTTTAAATTGAAAGAATAAAAAATAAAATATCACTCAATTAAAATTTAAAAATAGTAAAGTTCTCAGGCTCTCAGCTAAATTTGTCACTTTAATTCCCAAGATACGTTCAGCCAGACCTGAACAACGATCAATTTGATCATTGATTTTGCGTGTTCTTCACCTTGAAAGCATTTTTCTTTTTCTTTTTTCAGTCAAAAAAGAAGAAGATTAAAGACCCAAGAAAATTCCAAGCATAATTAATGGATGATTGTCGACATTGATGTTGCGTCCATAGATAATGATACACGGGAAAAGAAAAACAAGATAGTTTCTTTTCACCTTTTTCTTTGAAAAATTGCAACTCTATACACATGAGATGACCATTGAAAAAATGGATTCAACGACAAGCTTAGATATGGATGTGTCTCGGTTAATCAATTTTCATCGTTAGCAGGAAAGAAAAATACAGGTTTGAGACAATGACCACTGATTTTGGCTTCTCTTCACGCGGAAAGCATCTTCCACTTTCTCAGTCGAAAAAGAAGAAAATATCCAAATACTGATACAACGGGGTAGGTTAGTGTGTTTTTGTCTTTTTGCCTTCTATTGCAACTCTATGCATTGGACCATTGACAAATTTTCAACCACCACGCTTATACTTACTATCACACCCCCAACCCAAAAATAATATCCTCAAAGAAAATTATATCAGATAAATCCAAAACTAACCTCTATAATCAATTTTTAAAAGATCTCCAAAGTATCATTGGAAATAAAATTGACATAATTTGACATAATTTGCAATGAGTTCCCCAAATATCAAGAACTATAATTTACAATGAGTTCCAAAATATGATAAATTTCATTAGACTTAGAATGGTTCATATATTCACTCTAAATAATTCATATTCTTAACAATCTTTATATGACTATGGTTACAATATATATGCCTATGACTAAGGAGAGAGTGTTACGAGAGACTGGAATTTTAGTGTTTACTTGATAAAGGTGTAGTAATAATAATATAAATTTTAGCTTATTTTTTTAGAAAAACTAGTTTAGTTTTTTATTTGACAAAATATGAGGCAAAAAAAAAAAAATGGAGGATAAAAACTTCCAATCAAACAGATAGGGCCATCAATTTTTAATTGGGTGATGTTTTTCAAAATTAAAATTGATAAAAGTAATTTATTTAAGATTGACTATGTCACAATAAAAATTAAATGATTTGCCATATTTTCAGTTGAAAAGAAAATATTCGTGAACACAAAAACATAATTTGTGGTAATTTTGCATTAAAAAAAAACATTTTCAAATTGAAGAAAATAATAAAAAATAAAAATTACTCAATTAATATTTAAATATAGGAAAGGTCTCTGGTTCTCAACTAGAGTTGTCACCTTAAATCCCAAGATACGTTCAGCCGGCCTTGAGCAATGATCAATTGATCATTGATTTTGCGTGTTCTTCACCTTGAAAGCATTTTCCATTTTCCCAGTAAAAAAAAAAAAACAGGATTAAAGATTCATGATTGTAAAGTTGTTATTTACAACTATGTATTTTGTTGGCTTTTATTCCGTGCCAAATTTGATTGTAATTATTGTCAATCGTTTATACCCTGTATTTGTTGTGGGATTTGTTGTAAGGGTTGTGTGATAGAGAGAGTGTGTGAAGACTCAAGCATCTGGAGGCTGAAGGATTCTCGCGGGTATGTCGCGACCTAGCTTCCCGCGAAGTGAAGCATGTGCCCTGCACGTGCTGGAATGCGAAGAGTCAGGCCAGGTGGAGACAGTTGTCTCTCGCGAGTATCTCGCGAGTAAGGCCTTCCCACGAGACATCCGCGAGACAAGCTGTTCTGCCAGCCTGTACTTACTGACTCACACATTTTGCACCTATCCTATATATACCATCATTACCCACAAATGTTGAGGAATGCTTCAGGGAGAAAACCCTAGCCAAACACATTGGGAATTAGAGATTGTCATCCCTACCTTTCTCTATACACTTGCTTGTGGTATCTCCTCAACCCTTCCCTCTCCATTTCCATACCATTGAGAGGTTGATAGCCCAAACACTTACCTCACCCTTTGAGTGTGTTGAGTGACGTTTTGGTGCTACTGGGAAGCATTGGAAGAAGCCTGGAATGGTAGATGCAACATGGAGCTTGTTGCGGGATCCGGGGTGCTAGACAAGACACAGTTCTGAGAAGCCTTGTTGGAGTAGGAGCTTGGAGGGCTTAGGTACATCGGGTAGATTAGGCTTGGAGGGTCTCTTGCTTACTCATGTATCCCAACTGATTGTCTAGTGAATCGATTTCTGCTTGGAGGGCGGCGGAGAGGTTTTTCGCCGAGTTCTTCGGTTTCCTCTTCGAGAACACGTCTCGGTGTTTTCTGTGTTTGCATCCTTCTTCCCTACTCTTGTTTAATTCCATTATACTGCTGTGTTGCTTAGTTTATGGATTAGAGTAGCTTACTTGTTCATCCGCTCGCTTTTACACTATTCCGCACTTTGTATTAAAGTTGTGTAAAATCTATCAAGCCGTAATTTTAATTGGGGGGTCTAAATAGCTCTTGTGTTTTCAACACATTTTCGAGCTTTCAATTGGTATCAGAGCGGGTACACTTGCTGTGGTTTAAATACCTTAGTGTGATCCTTGACCCTATTTGAGATGGACCGGTCTCAATCGCTCAATGTTCCACCATTTTTTTATGGGAACAATTATGCATTCTGGAAAGTCAGAATGAGAGCATTTTTATGTTCTATGGATGATACCGTGTGGGATGCGGTTGAGATAGGCTGGACTAAGCTGGAGGATCCTAAGTCCACTTGGGATAAGGCAGCTCTCGCAGCCGCAAATGCTAATAGTAGAGCTTTAAATGCTATTTTCTGTGGTGTGTCTCCTGATGAATTCCACAGGATCTCTCATATGACGGTAGCCAAGGAAGCTTGGAAGATTTTGGAGACAACATATGAGGGTACGAAGAAAGTTAAAGACACAAAGCTTCAGATGCTTACCACCAAATTTGAAAAGCTCAAGATGGGGGATGATGAATCATTTGATTCATTCTATGGGAAGCTCAATGAAATTGTAATTGCTAAATTCAATCTTGGGGAGAAGATTGAAGAGACTAAGGTGGTGAGAAAAATTTTGAGGTCCTTACCGGAGAGCTTTCGGGCAAAAGTCACAGCCATAGAGGAAAGCAAGGATTTGGATGAAATTAAGATTCAAGAACTTGTTGGATCACTCCAAACGTATGAGCTTGGATTGCCTTCCCACAAGACGAGTAAATCGCTTGCTCTTAAAACCATCACCGGAAGAATGGATGATCCTTCCAAAGAAGATGGAGTGGAGAAGGAAGTTGTATACCTTGCGAAAAACTTCCGAAAATTTCTGAAGATGAAGAACAGTGGAAAACCATTCAATAGAGGAAAATTTTCGTCTTCAAGAGGTGATAGGAAAGAGTTTACGAGGAAAGAAGGGAGGGATTCTCAACCTTCTTCAGACATTGTATGCTATGAGTACAATGGCCATGGACATCTAAAGAAGGAGTGTCCAAATTTTCTGAGGGGAAAATGCAAGGCTTATGCCACGACGCTCAGTGATTCAGACTCTTCTGATTCTGACTCGGAAGAGAGCTGTGACGGAGAGGGAAACTACTCCGCCTTCATAACTATTGCTCATGTGGAGTCATCAGAGGATTTGGGTGCACTTGTGAAGGAGCTTGGTGAGTATTCTGATTCAGAGTCTATTGGGATTGTGGAAGAATCAGATGCTGAAGAAGAAAAGAATACAGCTAATCTTCAAGAAAATTACTCCTTACTACTTGAGAAGTCGGGAGAGTATACCAGAGTAGCTAAGGCAGCTGTAAGGAAAATGAAGAAAGCTGAGGAAGATTACAGAAGTCTCTTGGCCAGATATAAAGAGGCTAAGTGTGAGATTGAGACACTAAATGGCGAGTTGTCTGAAGCCTACTCGAAGGTGAGGTTTCTTGAGCAAGAGGTAGTGCAAGCTCATGCCAAGATAGAGAGAGTCTCCTCCCAGAAGTTAGATGATGTTATCTCATCTCAAAAACCTTCTTCAGACAAGTCCGGGTTGGGATACATCGGAGGAAGCTGCTCATCAGTCAAAGTCACCAAAGAAGTAAAGTTTGTGAAGGCAAACGAGACAGTTGTAGAAGATCCCATTCTTGAGAAAGTTGAGGATGTAAAGAAGAAGAATGTGGCTGAGCAACGAATGGTGAATAAGCCCCGAAATCAATCTGTGGTCACAAATGAAACCAGAGGAAGATCTCTCCCAAGATCACAACGAGGTCCTAGAATAGATTATGTGTGTCATTACTGCGGACTGAAAGGACATACCAGACCCAACTGTCAAAAGCTGAGATCAGACAACAATGCAAGCGCACCTCGGTCACGAGGAAGGAGAAATGACATGAGGTCTTGGGGTGGTGAGCAACCGAGAAGTCAAAATCGTGATCCCGGTATGATGGACGTGATGAAAATGATCGGTGCCTTCACCACTTGCTTGGAGAGTTTCACCAGAAGGTTTGACAATCCAAATTCTCGTACCCAATCCGTTAAGGATATCACCCCAAACGCACGTGACGTGTGGGTGAAGAGGGGTACTCATGCATAAGCATTATAACATGTCCACGCATAAATTCTTTCAATGTTTAGGGACATATGCTGTTGCATCTTTTCATGCATTGCTTTCTTTTTACTGTTGTTATTTTGTCTGGTTGGTTTGTACTAGCTGTTTTTGGTCGATCTTTCTTTTCTTGTTCTGCTTTGGGTGTGTTCAAAAAATTCAAAAACACATAAAAAATAGAAAATCCAAAAAGGTTGATCACTTTGTTGAGTTTTGTCTCAAAGCATGTTTTGCCTTATACCTTTGTACTTATGGCTTTGTGCATTTAACGAGCTTAGCTTGTCTCTCATGCACTCATATCATTGTGGAAGAAATTCTGAAATCTATGTGACTGTTGTAAATAGATCTTCAACCTTGTCATGAATGATTAGTGAATGGTTTTGTTGATCTTGAGACATGCATAGACCCGTGCCTATATATCTTCCCACCTTTTATTTTTTATGCTTAAAAGAGCTCTCTAAATGTAAATCTCCAAATGAAAAGAGATATAGAGCTGCAAAAGCCTGTCGCACAAACTAGTATTTGACTAGGAAAAAGGGAAAGCGACCAAAATAAAATGTATGATGCCCAAAAAGCCAAAGGCTAACTCATCAATTGAAATATCAAAAATTTCAGGCATCTATCTCTCAATGAGATTTTCTTTGCTCAAAAGTTGCAAATGATATGTTGAATATGGAGCCAAATGAAAAGCTTCAAAGAATTGTCATCAAGTACTTGTGGGAGGTCATATATGCATGTTTCTATAATTGAGATAGGTCACATAATCTAGTGCTAGTTGTGTATGCCTTGATTGAATTGATCATTGAAGCTTCACATTGGACTAAGGACTATCTCATTTTTGATATCCACACACAACACACAAGTCTATGTTCAATGAATGTCATATTCATCTGTGTGATTGTACTTGATTAAATGTGTTTTCACATGCTCAATCTTTGTTTGATCAAACCCAAAAATATTTTTGAGTGTTTTATTTGTTTTTGAAAGTGATTTTATACTTTCCTGTCTTATGTTTTTGGTCAAAATGCATTTTTGTGTATTTCTTCAAAAAATTGGTTCAGGGGTTGTTTCGCGAGAAGCTCGCGACTTAGAGCTTCCCGCGAAAAGGGGTTGAGGGAAATATTTTTTTCATCCTGTCACACAAAAACTTTCGTGACTGTATCGCGACCAACAACTTCTCGCGAAATGCTGTTTGGCTAAAAATTGGATTTTTCCAATTTCAGACAGAAGTTATCGCGACTGTCTCGCTACTGTCTCGCGACTTAGTGCTTCTCGCGAAAGTTTTGTGCTTCAGTGGTCTTTCTCGCGACTGTTTCGCCACTCCCTAACCCGCAAAAAACGCGTGTTTTCAGTTTTTATATTGCTGATGTGACAGTTTTTCAAAACACAAAAACTTCCCTCGCTCAACCTCTCTCGAACCTTTTTTCAACCCAAATCACTATTCCATTCAAACCCCTTCAATCCAAGCATTTTTTCTGCATTTTCTTCTTCAAGGTATGTTTGATAATCAATTCTTTTTAAGTTTTTGCTTAGATTATGCAGAATTTTTGTTAGGGTTTTGATAATTGGGGATTTTCGAAACTTTGGGTTAGTTTTCAAAATTGGGTGAATTTTTCTCAAATATTTTGATTGGGCTGTGTCCCATTTGTTGTTTCTGCATATGTGTTGGCCCCTTGTGGCATTTTATCATGTATTAAGGGTAGATTTTCCCATGTTCATGCATTATTCATGTTATATTTGCATTTGTGCATGCTAGGTGTTTGTCAAAATGTCTGAGTGACATTTTTGTGCCAAATTGGAATCAAGTGATTTCAATCCATGGACTTTCACTTGTTTAACCTTATTTTACTTGGTTTGGTCATTGAACCCGTATTTCTTTCACTTTACTCAAGTTGCATACTCTTGGCACACAACTAGGCACACTTAGGCACCCTCATGCATCCCGTGCCGCACACACTCATCAGCACATGCACACATGTGCACACACATGCACAGTCTCTTAGTTTTTATGCATTGTGTTTATGCCTTATAGGTTTGTGTTTTTAAGCATGCTATTAAGAGTCAACCATGCTCTGTCTTTCAGTTAGTTCAACTCTGTTTTGGGAACTAACTTGAATCTAATCAAGTTTTGTGTTTTTGCACCTTTTCTTTTCTGCTTTGTGAAATTGTGTAGATGTCTCCCACCAAGCATGCAACTAAGAAGAAATCGACCTCAAAGCGAGCCCGAACTGATTCTGATCATTTCAAGTCTATAGAAGCTGATATGAAGTACAATGACTGCTACAAGGACAAGACGATTATCATGGAACGGGTAGTCCAGTTAGAGACTCTTGAGGGCACTTTCATCCCTGAAGTGTTCAAAGATAGAACTTGGACCAAGCTGCTAAACCCGACTGGAGTGGTATATTCAGAGATTATCAGGGAGTTCTTCTCTAATGCCACTGTCAACGGAGACTGTATTGAGTGCTGGGTAAGACACAAGGAGTTTGTGATTACAAGAGAGATCATCCAAGACTTTTTGGAAACTCATCCTCCATCTCAGTCAATCACAGTTGCATATGAGGACAGATTGGGTTCTACTGCTGAGATGATTACACTCCTTGGTGGTGAACTGAAGAAATCATCCATGAACACCATCAAGTTCTCTCCAGAAATGAGGACACTAAGCTATGTGATGATTCACAATCTGTATCCGATCACCAATCTCACCACTCTATCTGCTCCAAGAACAAGATTCCTGTATGATCTCTTTACACATAAGGAGATTGACATTTGTGGCCATATCATGCATGTCCTGAAGAAGAGCATCACAAAGCAGAATTCACGGACTGTGATGTCGTTCCCCTCCTTGATCATGGGATTGATTGCCAAGGCAAAGCTCAAGCTACCTAGTGGCCTCACAGTTGTTCAAAGGGACTACCCCATTGGTGGTCATACACTGACTAGGAGCACTGCCCACATCAAGGGTTCTAAGACTGGTGTGCATACCATACCGCCACCACGACAGGTTCAGCAGGATAAAGGTGAAGATACAGAGGAGGAGATTGATAGGTTCACCTCGACTCCAGAGCCCTCTGCACAACCATCATCTTCGGCTCCACCACAAGGCTTAAGCAAACTTGATCAGTTGCTTGCTAAGATGGATCAGATGTCTACAGTGCTTGACTCCCATGTGCAGTACACCGCGAACCAGTTTGCATACCTTCAAGGACAGATCACCACGCTCTCTTTCCAAATACAAGACTTATCTTTGGAGCAAGGCACGGATTCAAAGTCAGATCAGTTCTAACCCTTTGGCCATTCCGGTCAAAAAGGGGGAGAAAATTTTGAGGGGGAGCTGGAGAAGAGCTTGCACAGCGTTAGGGGGAGCATAGTCTAGAAACTTAGTAACATTGGTTATTGGTTTTTCAGACGGTTTTTATTCAGTATCATTTAGTCTTTATAAATGTTTTACGGTTTTTGTTTTAAAACTTTGATACTATGTTCTATTTAAGTATTATTTCAAATGTTTCTTTTGTGTTATTCTCTATGCATTGTGCCATACTTAGCATGTACCCATGTTGCTTTTGTAAGCTTTAAGGGTTTGTTTCATTGCTTATTTTTTGTAGGCTTTTATGGTTTGTGCCATGCATATGCAGTACATTGTTTATGCAGCCTTTATGCTTTGTTTTTGAAGTTCAATGTCATACGTTTTACTTCAGTACATCACTCTTGTGCCCTTGTAGGATTGTTCCTAGATGCATATATGTTCTATGCATTGGTTGAGTGATGAACACTCTTGTGCCCTAGTAGGATTGTTCCTAGATGCAAATACTTCGTGTATTTAGCATTGGTTGAGTGTTGGATTTGCAAATGACACTCTTCAAATGAGCTTATCATCTTGCATATCCGGATGTTCATTCCTTGTGTGAATGAGCATTGTAATTGCTTGTGTATAGTGATTACTTGTTTGATCTTGCCATGATCTAATGTTTCTATTTCTTGTTGCTTGATCACGCTATTATTGCTCCATATGCTTTTTAAGTTTTCTGCATACAATGATATTATTTTGTTGTTGTGTTTCAGGAGTTACTTGTTCATATGTTTCAAGAGCTTATCAGAATCTAGAATTAGGTGTGAGTGAGTTTTGCCTTTGTTCCCAAACTCACGTTTAAGTCTAGAGTCTGTTTTAGGGTTTTGTCACGGAATAGCCAAAGGGGGAGATTGTAAAGTTGTTATTTACAACTATGTATTTTGTTGGCTTTTATTCCGTGCCAAATTTGATTGTAATTATTATCAATCGTTTATACCCTGTATTTGTTGTGGGATTTGTTGTAAGGGTTGTGTAATAGAGAGAGTGTGTGAAGACTCAAGCATCTGGAGGCTGAAGGATTCTCGCGGGTATGTCGCGACCTAGCTTCCCGCGAAGTGAAGCATGTGCCCTGCACGTGCTGGAATGCGAAGAGTCAGGCCAGGTGGTGACAGCTGTCTCTCGCGAGTATCTCGCGGGTAAGGCCTTCCCGCGAGACACCCGCGAGACAAGCTGTTCTGCCAGCCTGTACTGACTGACTCACACATTTTGCACCTATCCTATATATACCCTCATTACCCACAAATGTTGAGAAATGCTTCAGAGAGAAAACCCTAGCCAAACACATTGAGAATTAGAGATTGTCATCCCTACCTTTCTCTATACACTTGCTTGTGGTATCTCCTCAACTCTTCCCTCTCCATTTCCATACCATTGAGAGGTTGATAGCCCAAACACTTACCTCACCCTTTGAGTGTGTTGAGTGACGTTTTGGTGCTGCTGGGAAGCATTGGAAGAAGCCTGGAATGGCAAATGCAACATGGAGCTTGTTGCGGTATCCGGGGTGCTAGACAAGACACGGTTCTGAGAAGCCTTGTTGGAGTAGGAGCTTGGAGGGCTTAGGTACATCTGGTAGATTAGGCTTGGAGGGTCTCTTGCTTACTCATGTATCCCAACTGATTGTCTAGTGGATCGATTTCCACTTAGAGGGCGGCGGAGAGGTTTTTCGCCGAGTTCTTCGGTTTCCTCTTCGAGAACACGTCTCGGTGTTTTCTGTGTTTGCATCCTTCTTCCCTACTCTTGTTTAATTCCATTATACTGTTGTGTTGCTTAGTTTATGGATTAGAGTAGCTTACTTGTTCATCCGCTCGCTTTTACACTATTCCGCACTTTGTATTAAAGTTGTGTAAAATCTATCGAGCCGTAATTTTAATTGGGGGGTCTAAACAGCTCTTGTGTTTTCAACACATTTTCAAGCTTTCAATGATAATTCTAAGCATAATTAATGGATGATTGTCGACAATAATGTTGAGCCCATAGATAATGATACATGGGAAAAGAAAAACAAGATAGTTTTTCACAATTTTCTTTGAAAAGTTGCAACTCTATACACATGACATTGAAAAAATGGATTCAACGAGAAGCGTCAATATGGATTTGCCTCCGTTAATCAATTTTCATCCTTAACGGGAAAGACAAATACAAGTTTGTGATAATGACCACTGATTTTGGCTGCTCTTCACGAGGGAAGCATCTTCAACTTTCTCAGTCAAGAAAAGGAGAAAATATTCAAATATTGATACAACTGGGTAGGAAAATGTGAAATTATTTTTTTCTTTTTTTTTTTTTTTTTTTTTTTTTGGTATTGTAAGTTGCAACTCTATGGATTTGGATTTTGGACCATTAAATTTTTTTTGATTCAACCATCACGATTATACTTAGTATCACGCCTCCAACCCAACAATTATCCTCAAAGAGAATTATATTGATATCAATTTTTAAAAGATTTCCAAAGCAAGGTTTTCAGACCCGGACCGTAATTGAACCGTAAAAGAGAGAGGTTCAAGGTTTTTGAGATCGAACCGAGGTCGAACCGGGGTCGAATCGTGATGACGTCATAATTAATTTAATAATTAATTAAAGCCTAAATATAGATATTAAATTTATAAAACTAGCAAAATTGACTAATATATCTATATATGTGAGGAAAATTTAATGATTTTCAAGCATATATTTAATAATTAAATAAGAAAGTTAATAAAATAAAATAATAACCATAAAAACATTAAAATTTATGATTAATTTTTGAAGTAAAGTTGAATATCTTTGAAGAATTTTAATTATAATTTTTTTTATTCATTGTAAGAGATGGATAATTTAATTAAGTAAAATAAAATTGTGTTAAGTTGTTTTATATATATATATATATATAAAAAGCTAAGGGGTTGGACCTCATAGTTCTTGCCACCGGTTCGTGCGGTCCAACCCCGGTTTTAGGGGTTCTTGGAATTGCCACATATGCCCAATTCTTTATACTTAAAAAACCGATTTTTATCCCAGTTTTCGGTTTTTACGGTCCGACCTTCCGGTCCGGTCCGGTTCTGAGAACTATGTTCCAAAGTATCATTGGAAACAAAAAGCCAAACCTCATGTGCGGAGACAACAAAAATTACTAATTATTAGAAGTCTGATAATACTCCAAAATTCCTAAACATCTCTCATATGCCCTTATCATTAGAAGTCCGATCTTACTCTAAATTTCCTAAAATTCTCTCATACGAATAACCTCAACAAAAGCTCCAAAATTTGCTATACTTCATAATTTGTAACCGGTTGGGGAGAAAGAGGGGAGCTTGATAACTCAATAAGAATCCATAACCCCAATTAGCTGGATCCCAATTAGTGAAACAAATAGGGCACTTGATTTTTTTTTTTTCCCCCGGTGTTTACATTAACATGAAGAAACACAATAGAGAATACAAAGCATAGTGTTATAGAGTTGGATATTACAAATATTCGGGAACCTCAATTTTTAATTGGACCATGATTGCACTCGGTGTCTTCAACTAAAAGGCTGACAAACATGATTAAACAAAAAAATAAAATAAAATTTCTATGAATTAACATTTGAAATTCACAAACTCAAATTTAAAATCTCAAATATTTATTAGTTTTCTGTTCAACAATAAGCTTTTTACGAGGGGAAATGGCTATATACTCTAAGGTTATTAGGATTGAGATCCTACACGGGATTGGTGAGAGTGTTCAATGAACGGATCGTAGGATCAGCGCAAGGATCGTAATCCAATTAAAAAAAATACTAAAAAATTCCCATAAATATAATTCATAATATATATTAAAGAAACATTGAAAAAAGTACATTTTGAAGACCTAATTATCAAATTAAGATGGATTTTATTTGGAATACAAGTTTAAAAAACGTCCAGGTTCAATTCCCGACTTAGAAAATGCCTAAAAAATAGTCCAAATCGAACAAAAAGAGGAAAACGGGTCGAGCACTCAAGAGTGCCAATCAACACTTCCACAGTGCCAATTGGCACGGGCTCCAAGTCCGGCCTAGGAAATTTTAGATCAGGTTAAAACATATTCGATTCGATTTTTTAGGGATAAAACTCGACTTCACTAGTATTTGCTAATTTTCTAAGCAACCTTAACTTGTTTTTTTAGCACAACACCTCAATAAATACATAATTAAATTTACAATTGAGCACCCGTTTGCTCTTAACGTTAAAGAAATTCTGAAAGTTCAACTTTAAGACTTACTTTTTTGTTAAGTATAATTTTTTTAGGACTTAGAGTTGTTAGGACATATGTGGAACATGTTATGAACATATGTCATTCAGAATTGGCTAATTCTTTGACAAAACGCACTTTATTTGTAATTTGGTAGATCTAGGATGTGTTTAATATTTCAAGAAACAAGAATTCAAGTCTAATATTAAAGCCATGCAAATCTGTCTAATAATCAAGTGAAGAAGTGTTATTCATTAAAGCTCGACAGATGTATCTATCGAGATTTAATATGCAGAAGCTATATTTATCGAGAATTACGAAATTCAAATTTCTAGATATGTTTTTCACGCATATCCAAGCTATTTGTGTAGGATTTCTTTTCTCACAATCCTAAACATATATAAGGATTATTTTAAAGAGCCGTCTAAGGTGATGCAACTTGATGCAAAATGATTATTCACTCAAATTGTGACCAGAGACAATTTGCTCTAGTTCATCTTTCTCTTGAAGAAACTGTTGCGTTTGTGCGCCAAGGACTTAGTAACCAAGGAGCTTTTGGATTTTCATTGTGTAGATGAATTGAAGAAATTTGCAACTAACATCTTTCTCAAGTTAGTGTGTTAGTCACGTACTTAGATCCATGCATCAATTGGTTAGTCATGTACTGAGAGCCATGCATTAAAAGGAGAGATTGTTATTACATTACAAGTCCAATTGTGTATTGGGATAAAGGTTCAACTCTAGGTTGGTATAAAGTACTGAAATTCCTTTACTTGTAACCGCTTGTTTTGATAATAGTAGATTCTCGAGAGTGGTGACTCTAAATTCACCTGGTGATATTTTACCTCGGTGGTTTTCCCTATTTGTAAACAAATCACCTGTGTCAAATTTAATTTTTATTACATTTAGTTATTTGATGATTTGTTTGTGCTACTACGCGAATTGCATGTTAATTGACTTAATTAATTCACTTAGCTAATTAATTGATTAATTTACCTAAGGGGTCAATACATTTTTGACTTAACAAGAGAGGCTCTCTCTAACTCTAAAGTGATTTCCCCATTCCCTTGTAGAATTCATTGATGCATTGACGCAAGTAAGCTTCTATCTTTTTATTTACATATTTAAGCATCCAATTCAATTCTCCCCGCCTTTCCAACATGCCCTGCTTTTGGATTTTTCTTTATGTCATGTAAACATATTATGATTGTTTGTTTATGTGCATGTGTTTGATCATGCAGATGTATAATACATATGATTCAATCTTAGATTTGTTGCTTTATGTAAATCAAAAATCATATTTGAAATCTATTTTTTAAAATCCCATTCTCTTTCTAAACTAAAAATTAGAGTTGAAATTTGTTTTCACAAACCCATTCCATTTCTAAATTAAAAATCAAATCTGAAGTTTCAAATTGGAATCGCATTCTTTTTCTATTTTAAAAATCAGATTTGAAGTTTTATTTAAAAAATTCATTCCTTTTCTGTTTAAAAAATCAGATCTGTAAACTCTTTTCAAAATCCATTATGTTTTTTAATTAAAAAAATCAAATTTTAATTTTCTCTTTGAAGTTCATTTTGTTCTTTAATAAAAAAGATCAGATTTGGAAATTTTATTAAAAATATCTTTGTTTTCTAAATTAAAAAAACCAGATTTTAAAAATTCTTTTTTAAAGGATCATTCCTTAAAAATTCTCCTTGGAACCATTACCCAAGTGAAGGAGGAGACATCCCCTAATTCAGATCGAGATTGTGGTTGCCACCTGCACCAAGTCACATTCACAGACATTTCAACAACTACAAATTTCTTGTAAGTTTCACAGACAACAAAGAAAATTAATATACGCAAAAAAATTATAGGAATACCCACATGTTTTGCAAGGAAGCTTGTTTAAGTCATCCCTGGACATGCTTGTGCTTCCAATGCTGCCTCTCTCAACAACAAACGATGAAATTAAAATTAAAAAATATATATATATATATATATATATATATATATGGTAATAGGGTGATGCATGACACAAGTTGCTGCTTTGACAGTTTGTCTAAGTTTATAGTTAATGGTCTTTGGATGTGGCCCACTGACAAGTCAAAAAGCTTTGAACAAACTGTCAGAATTACAAGAGAAAAGAAGTAACCACCAGATGAAGTCCACAATGTTACACAATAGCTTGTTTATTGGACACATATTTTCATCTTTTTAGCAAGTTCATGCAACAACTTTATGTCACAGTAGACTTAAAAAAGAGTAACAGACTCTGCCAACATATAGTAAATATAAAACATGTGGAAAATTGAATAAAAGCCCCTTCACCCCCAATCCCCCCAAAAGGCTAATAAAGAGCATTCATAGTATGTCAACAATAAGAAGTTAGAAAGGCCATACATGATCCAATGACAACAAAGACAAAGAAACCAAGAACGATAGGCCCAACTGGGTAGTCATATCCTTTCTTTGAAGTGGTTTCAGGCACTAATCCTAAACACATTCATATTTGAACAAAGTGAAAATCAAAGTCCTCAAGCCAGAGTATTAAAACATTGATAATTGATTAATAAACAAAATACCCATCTGGGTTGCAGAATTTAGGTTCATGGATAGATCTAAAGAGAAATCCTTTTCTGTTAACTGGCCTGTGGTCAAATATGTCATAACCAATTACTAAAGTTTTTTATTGGACTTAGTACGACTTTGTTTGATAGGGGACCAAAGGCCCTTTGTAAAAGCAACCGTACCTCTAATTTGATGACATATAAACCAGTTTTGACAATTATAGTCCACATGAATCTGCTAACTATGTCCATTGCTGACAAAAAGTAAAAACAATGAAAGCAATTGTAATCTTAAACCTAAAAAAATATCCCATAATTGGGAACTCATTCAACTGCAATGAATTCCATAATTAGCTTAGCTGTGCCAAATCATATATCTCAAAATCTAGAAAAAGGACTAACAAACAAAAAGATCTAGAACTACATTCGCTTCCAAGCATGGGGCAAAAGGAGACCAATCTTACCTGTTTAGCCATACTGCAAGCATTATCTGACTGATTGAGAATCTCGATGTAGAACACAGAGAAATTTAGAGCTAGACCCAACCTTATTGGATGTGTTGGAGCAAGATCCGCGAGTGCAATATCCATCAAAATCACAAAACATCAACATTGCATAAATTAGACAAAACCCACAAAATCAAAACCCATGATTCTAATCAAAACCAGTTTCCTTTAAAATCAATCAAAATTCCCAGTTTTTATTTTAGATAACAAATTTAAAATTCATATTTATAAACACTTCAATTTAGCAGAGCCACATTCACTAACTTAGAAGTTAGAACACTCAAAGAGTCAAAACCCTAGAATCACAGCTACCTAAAGTTCTTTCTCTTTTTCTTTTTCTTTTTTTAATCACAGACCGTTCACAAATTTTGAAACTTTCACACCCAATTCAACGCACAAAAAAAAAAAAAAAAAACCCCAATTTTCTTAGGAACCAACGTAACAATGCCCAAAACCAAAATCCCAAAAAAGCAAAAAAACTTTTTAGAAACTCACAAAGTCAAAACCCTCAAACCAAAGCTACCTAATCGTAAAATTCTCACAGATCGCTCACAAAGTTTGAAACTTTAACACCCAATAAAGACCTTCACCTAAAAAAGAACTCCATTTTCTCAGCCACCAACCAAACAGAATCCAAACCCAAAAACCAAAAAAAAAAAAAAAAAACCAAACCTGAGCAGCCTTGTAAGACAACATAGTATCCTCAGCCGCGGCTTTTCTCTCATCACCAACCTTAAACTCAGCCATGTACCTATGATAATCACCCTTCATCTTCAAATAAAACACCTTAGACTCACTCGCCGAAGCCGAGGGTACGAGGTTTGACTTGAGGAGATTAAGAATACTAGCACAGATATCAGACAGATCGGACTCGACTTTAGATCTGTATTCCTTAACGAGAGCCACATGCTCCTCGTTCTTCCGACCCTCTTCTTTTTGCTCGATCGAGGGAGAGACCCATGGCTTAGGGTGTTCGAAGGGCTTAGACAGAGAGTGGCTTAGGGGTAATTCCTCCTTTTTTATTTATACTGGGTGCTTAAGCCGCGTTTACAAAAACGCAGCACAGGAGTGTAAGAAGATTATGGGATGAGGAGATTATAAAAACTGGTAAATAACGTAGCATACTAATGAATAGAGCACAAAATAAGATACAGCAAACCAAAAGATATTATTAGATTTAACAATTTTTTTACATTAGACATATGAGACTCAGAAGACCTTAGTCTAGCTATGAAGGCTTCTTTCACTCTCTCTTGTCTTCTCAGGCTTACAAAGACTATTTATAGACCATGCAACGTACATGATATATTCTGGAAAAAGTAGGGGTCTAATTCATGGATTTACAAGTAGCAAAAGGTGGGGGACTTGCTCTGGAGAAGAGTCTTGAGGATAAAGATCTGCCATATGTATTAATATTCATGTCAGGATAAGATGAAGAGTAGATGCCTGAGAGCTGACGAACAGGTGTCAAACCGAGTAGGGGTCTAGTTGCATGGTTACAAGTGGCAAAAGGTGGGGGACCTGCTATCCTCAAATTCCCTTATTGAGGATTTGAAGAAGAAAATCAACTGAAAATTGAAAAACACTATAGCAAAATAATTTTTAAATGTGTGAATAGTATCATGTGACCCATTTTTAATGAAAAAGTTGCTGAAAAGTGAAATTTGTGGGTCCATGAACAGTACACACTGTGCACTGTTCACAGAAAAAGTCAAAACTTTCGGCTTAAAAAGAAAAAAAAAAAAAGAGCAGAAACGCAAAACGTGCGTCTAGGAAGAGCGTTTGCGCTCCCAAACACACACTTAAAGCCGTGTTTATATAAACGCAGCTTGAGGTTACCCCTGTGGCCGTGTTTAACTCTTAAACGCAGCTTTAGAACAGCCCTATAGACGTGTTGTGTAAACGCAGCTTTAGAACACACACACACACACATATATATATATATATATATATATATATTCAGATGGGCCTGTAGCTGCGTTTAAGCATAACCCAGAAAAATGCAGCTGTACCCACAATAAACGCAGCTACAGAGTTGATCTTGGGCTGCGTTCAGTGCACGCTATACTTCTAGTGCTGGAGCTATGTTTGCGTGAAAGGCGGCTCAAACATCACTCTATAGCTGCGTTTTTAAAAACTATTTTTAAAAATCCATTCTTTTTAATTTTTTTTTTTTTTTAAAGCAGATCTGAATTTTTTTATCAAAAATTCATTTTGTCTGTTAATAGATTTGAAACTTCTCTTTAAAACTCCTTTTCCTGTAAGTAAAATTCAGATTTGATTTCTTCTTGCATAAATGTAACGGATCTAAGATTTTTGCATATTAACCAACCATAGATATAGGAATACTAACACAACAATTTTGCATATCATTTTCTTTGATGGGTATTTAAACAGTCATTTAAAGTCTAGAAGACCAGACTCTGTTTGGGCAGAACGGGTATCTAACACCTTCCCATTCTGTAATCTAGCCCCTGAACTTTAGATCTTAGGTTCGTAGAAGAGTGTCTTATTTTCTTTTGATAGATTGTAACTAGGAAAAAAGGCCTTGTATTTTTTTTTAGATTGTAACTAGGAAACAAAACTATGTATAGTTCCTTCTATCAAAGTTTATTCATTTAAATTAATGAGAATGTGTATTATTCAAGACAATCTTGTAATATTTTGTATAGTTTTCTTTTTTTTTTTTTCCTTATAAAATAAGTGGCGACTCCATATAATCCTGAAAAGAGAAGGTGCCGATGTCGAAACTCTTTTCTAAGAGCCGAGTTCCCCGGTCTCTCACACTCACACATACCAAGTTCTAAGTTAAACAATTCAAAGCATACATAATGTCTCAATAAACAAAACAAAGCAAATAACAATGTTTCAAACAACTCCATAAGAACACTTAATCATCAAGACTAAAGTTTTGGTTGTCTTGGATGGGTTCCTCAAAGTACAGTTAGGGCCGGCCCTAGGCCTATTCCACTTAGACCATTGCCTAGGGTCCCCTACTAGAGAAAGGCCCACAAATTTTGGGGTAAAAATTGAAATATATATTTTTTTAAATATTTTTTTTTTTTTGAGATATAGGAAAAAAATTAGTATTACATTTTTCCTTTACTTTTAAGAAGTCCTAAAAATTTAGTAATGATAGAGATAATACAATTTTTAATAGATATGACTTACAAATATGTGTCACTAATCACAAGAAATAATTCAGATATGAAAATGCTAGAAATACTATAAATTTTACTTCAAAACTTTTACAAATTGATGTGATAATTAATATGATTTGTGAACGTTAACAACCTACTAAATGCATTTTTAAATTACTTTTTGTGATTGGTGATAAATCTTTATAAGTCCCATGTTGTAAAATTTATAATATCTTTGACATCATTCATTCAAATACTCGTTTATTATTTTCTTGAATTGTCACTAATCACTTTCATTGATACATTGCTTGTAAGTTTTTTGTAATCAAATTTGTTATAGTTTTAGCATTTCTTCAACCAAAAAAGAAAAAAGAAAAGCATATTACAAGATAAAAAGAATGTATTTTTGTTATAAAAAAAATTATGATATTAAAAACTAGTTAAATATTATTTAAGTAATAACAAAAAAGCCTCATTTAAATATATCGCCTTAGGTCTTAAAGTTTTTTGGGCCACCCCTAAGTATAGTTGATCATTTTAAATAACATTATCATTTTTGTCAGCAGCCACAAGACCCGCATTATCCATTAGATAATCATCAAAATCTCTTAATGTTGCATTTATAGGTTCATTCACTTCATTTTCATTGGCATCGCCAAACTCAAATTCATCACTAATAGTATGAACTTTTTTATCATTGTCACCTCGCTAGAAAACAAATCTAAGCTTATATTTAAAGTTTTATCAATTCGGGCTAGGGTCACTGGGCTAATCTGTTTATTACATTTTCTTTTTATAATCAATTTGGGGCATTTGGGCTCCATTTGGAGGTCAAATAAAAGGAAATTTAAAAAAAAAAAATTGCTTTATGTCATAGGATCTTTAGAATCGCTATAGGATCATGATCCTATAGGATCAAGATCAGGATCCTATAAGATTTGGATTAGGATCCCACATGGATTTGACCTTAGTAGAGATCCAAGTGAGATTTAGACGGTTTAAGGATGTTGATCCTAAAATATGGATCAGGATACTAATAACCATGATATACTATCTATTTTTAAAGTATGTAGTAAAACATCCATCATTTCGAAGTATCTAACAAAATATCCGTGTTTTTGGAACTCGATATTGCTGATATTGAGTTCCAAGTGAACTTGACATTAAATGTATATTTTTCCACTTAATATTTTTTATAATTTTGCATAGAACTTGACATTACTAATGTCGCACTTTATACTTAAAAATACACGTAGAACTCGACATTACTAATGTTGAGTTCTAGGCCGAACTCAACATCAGTAATATTGAATTCCAAAATAAGGGTATTTTGATAGATACTTTTAAAGGGTTGTTTGGCTAAATAGTTAGTAAAGGGTAAATTGCCATTTTTCCTCTTTTTTATATATAAATTTTATGTACTTGATATTGGTGAGATTCCCATCTTATTGGGGAGATTCAAAACATATAAGAAGGAAAAAAAAAAAAAAAAAAAAAAAAAAGATGCATTTGCCCAACATAAAGGAGATTGGTTTTACTTATTAGACAAAGTTTAGCTACAAAATTAGTTCTAGTTTAAAGCTACAACCTTACTCAATGTCTTTTTATTGGATGTGAATTTTGATAAATCCACCATTGGATTACATTTTCTTCCTATACCCTCCATGTTTGCAAAATTCCTAGAAAATTAAAAATTAATAGCTATGTTATAAATAATTTTTTTTTTTGAAAAGAATCAATAAATTGTTTAAATTGTAAGTTTTTGTAATTTAAAATTATGCATAAAATATAAACTTATATATGTTATAGAAAAGAATGGAGGATAAAATTTTTTAGTCAAATTGATAGGACCTTCAATTTTTTAGTAGATGATGTTTTCCAAATTAAAATTGATAAAATTAATTTATTTAAGATTGACTATGTCACAATAAAAATTAAATGATTTGCTATATTATCAATTGGGAAGGAAATGTTTGTGAACTCAAAAACATAATTTGTGGTAATTTTGCATCTAAAAAAAAAAACATTTTTGAATTGAAAAAATAATAAAAAAATAAAAATCACTCAATTAATATTTAAATATAGGAAAGGTCTCAGGTTCTCAACTAAGGGCCCGTTTGGATGGAGGGGGGAATTTTGAGCTAAATCTACTCTACTCCCCCTCCCTTTCCCTCAATCCAAACAGACCATAAAGTTGTCACCTTAAATCCCAAGATATGTTCTGCCAGCCTTGAATGATGATCAATTGATCATTGATTTTGTCGTGTTCTTCACCTTGAAAGCATTTTCCATTTTCCCAATTAAAAAAGAAGAAGAAGATTAAAGGTCCATGATAATTCCAAGCATAATTAATGGATGATTGTCGACAATGATGTTGAGTCCATACATAATGATACAAGGGAAAATAAAAACAAGATAGTTTTCCGAAATTTCTTTAAAAAGTTGCAACTCTACACACATGACATTGAAAAAATGGATTCAAGGACAAGCGATATGGATGTGTCTCCGTCAATCAATTTTTATCCTTTAAAGAGAAAGACAAATACAGGTTTATGATAATTGTGGTGGGCCTTTTGTGTTGTTGGGCTTTGATCTCTCCTGCTGTACAATGGCTCATGATTCTGAGGTAGAAGAGTTGGGATTGGCCTAAGTGAAACACACCTTAGGCTAGTTTGTGCACAAGTTGGGCCACCCTAGAATAGATGCGCCTTGGTAGGAGTCTTAAATGTACAATGTGCTCATAGCAGGAATAACTGTTACAAATATTGCAGTAGGAAACACAATACAACAAGATAACCAAAACATTTTACGAATAACACTAACACCTAAATTACAGCAAAGGAATATAACAAGGTTGTGGCAGAATAATACAATCACGAATAACTGGATTATAGCAAACAATTCAATAATAAGATAACAAGTTAATCATTCATCAACCAAAAAGTAAAATTCATTTGCCAAAGAAACAAGCTTAGCTTTTCACTAAACACAAGTCCAAAAAGGGAGCCGATCTCCAATGTGGGTAACCTCAGAAAAGGCTCCTGCCATAGGGATTACACACTTTGGAAAAAGGACCTAGATGGCTTAAACTCTAATTCTTAACTTCTCAGAGAATGGGTCTGTCAAGAGGGAGAGAAACTGGTAGCCTATTGATGCATGCCTCTAGTCCTATCACTTATGATTTTCTCTGATTTCTGTGTTTTTCTTTTCTCTCCTTTTCTTCCTTGTTCTATCTCTATTTCTTGTCATGGTTGTTCCTCCTTTTCACTGTTCACAATGATTGTCTTTTATAATGTCTGCCATGACAGGATTTGCCATTTTTACCCCTCAACAACTTTTGGCTCATCGTGGGCGTCCTTCCAAGACTTCTCACTAGCTTGCTAGTTGCCTAGTCACTACCATTACACTGTGTTGGCTGCACCACGCCTCATTCCCAGACAAAAATGGCTTGTCTTGTTTATTACCTCTCTTTGTATTCACTACTCTCCTCTAAATAAGGGTAAAACCCCTCCCTCACCTACCTCTATGGCATGCATCTAGTGATTCCAGTTCAAACTTACTTCTTTTGGGTGAGATGCCATCCTAGTAGGACATTTATCCCCAAAGAAGTTTAAGCAGGAACCCCAAAATAGACTCCCCCTTTCTCCCCATCGCCAGACCACACTCTCTCATACCCTAGACCCATGGCCCACCTTCCATGTATTGGCTGGGTACAAATAAGTGGTGCCTGGGTCCTGTGTGTATGCTCCACTTCCATCTGAATCCATTATTTTTTTCGCCTTCATGCCTTTGCTATTACCTTCGTGTTTGTCTGATTCTGCTATAAGACTCTTGCGGCGTGAAAGACATATGGGCCTTTGGGTTCACATTTTTTGCCTTCCATCTCTTCTTTGGACTGAGCATTGCTTGGGTGCAAGCCCTCTCCTTCTTGCCTAGCCCATCTTCCTTCTTGTGTCCGTGGGCATCTTGGCTGATGCTCTTGCCATGACACTGCATTGGTCCTGCTATATCATTACCTCTCTTTTATTCCTTTATTACCTATGGGTTTTCGGGCTAATGCTCCTGCTAGTCCACTTTCCACATCTTTACCTCTTTTGGGCCTTACTGGCCAACATTCCTACTGTGCTAGTCTACTTTCTACATCCTTACCTCTTTTGGGCTTTATTGGCCAACATTCCTACTGTGCCCACCCATTTAATTTCTCGGGCTTTCTTAGCCCATTTATTTCTTCCTTACCTCTTACTCCTATGGGCTTTTGCTAAATCCTTTGGGCTTCCTTGGCCCAATTACCACATCTTTACCTCTTATTACTTTTTGAGCTTATTGGCTTTTAAGCCAACCCAATGAATTTACTAATTCATTTCTTAGGCTTCCCTAGCCTATTATCTCCTCTTTACCTCTTATTGTTCCCATAGGTTTACTACTTTATTCCTTGGGCCTTCTCGGCCCACTTACTTCCTCTTTACCTCTTATTATTCTTGTGAGCCTGCTGACCATTATTCCTACCATTCCGACCTGTTGGACTTGCTTCACTATTTTCTCTCCTCATTTTCTTCATATTGTTGGGCTTTTTCTGCTATTGGGTCTTTTGTCAAAAGTGGGCATCAACATTCAGCCCCCTGAGCATATGAATTGCTCCTACAATTCATATGCAAATACTTACGTAATTAATTTTTCCGCTGTTTTTTTTTAAAATAGTGGACCCCGCCTTATTTCCTTTCTTGCCATGAACAAGCCCGTCTTTTTGAATTTCCCAATTTAGTAGTTATTTTAGAACACAACCTTTGCTTCATTAATACAATGCTTCTTTTGACAGCTAACCCATTGCTCTGTTTCACGTCACTTTTATTGTCCTTAGTCCTTGCGCTTTTCTCTTTCCCATCATTCTCTTATAACTCTTTTATTTTTACTTTCTCTTCACCGTCTCATCTTCCCTAAATCTTCACTACCCATCTTCTCTGTTCAAACAATCCATCATGTCGCTGGAAAAAGGTGATGGTTCTTCCTGCCATAAGGGGAAAGAGATTGCCGCCGACTATCCGCTTACCAAGACCATGGTGAAGAGACTCTCCATTCTAAATCGAATTACTCCAAGGAGGAGGAAGGGGGTTGCGATCCGGATAGTGAGTGTCCTCCCCTTATCGACCCATAATATGACACTCATATCCATTTCCCCATGGTACTTGGTGACTATTCACCAACACCGCCGGGCTGCGTGTGGCTTTCTATTTGCTGCCGTGATACGGAGGTTTCTTGGGCCCCTTTGGCATCCACTATTCTCGATCTTGACATCCGCTAAAAAACTTCACTACCCGTGCCTATTCTCTTCAAATTTTGGTTGGGCACTTTTTTGGGTTGGAAAGAATGGGTGGATAAGGAGTTGTTCGATGTGGGTTTTATAACGGCATCACATCAGGTTGAGGTGTTGAAGGCCATCGTTTCATCCCGGTGTTTGTCCAACTATTGGGATTCGTTCAACCTCTGCCATTTGGTCTGTCGATGGTGCAGCGCCACCCATACCTTCTCCCTTTCTTACGGCGAGATCACCGTGACCTTAGAGGATGTGGCAAACCAATTGTTGCTACCCATTTTCGGTGATACAGACTTGAATGATATTAGCTTTCCACTGAGGAGGAGGTCGTGAAGGCCGAGTTGAGGAGAGGTATGAGTGGGAACGCAAAGCTGTCTCATTAGGTTGGGGCTTTCTCCAAGGCTTCCACCACCGTTCGACGTGCAGCCTTCATTGCGTTTTGGCTTTGTAAGTATATCTTTGGCTCTCATCCATATCATGCTGTGAAACCTCTTTACTTTCGGTTAGCCATAAAGATTTCTATCGAGGTGAGTCTGCCATTGGCTCCTATGTTTCTAGGTCATTTGTAT
Organism: Quercus aquifolioides; assembly: GCA_019022515.1. Taxonomy (NCBI): domain Eukaryota; kingdom Viridiplantae; phylum Streptophyta; class Magnoliopsida; order Fagales; family Fagaceae; genus Quercus; species Quercus aquifolioides. The sequence goes on along the minus strand of JAFHAW010000260.1, from coordinate 445,814 downwards.
GTATAGCTGGATATTTAGCAAGGTGATGAGAGACAGACAGGTTCCTGCCACATAGTTACTACCTCCGCCCACAGTACCATATTGTAGCACCTACTGTGGGAATGTTGTGCCAAGCATTTGGCTAAATGCAAGTCAGTTCATCTTGCCAAAGAGAAGTACCAGTCTTGTCCGAAAGTGATTATTGATTTCTGTGGTCATTTTGCTTCTGATTTTTTGTTGGCTTACCGTTGGGTTAGGTTGAAGTCATTTAGGCACCCACCCATTGAGTTCTTTGACAAGGGAGTTGGTTTTTCTTGGACAGCCTACAGAGATTTAGGCAGTGGGATTACTTATGCTGACTCGGCCATTGGTCCCTTTATGGCCATTGCTGGGACCACCACCCTGTTGATAGCTTTTGATGAAAGGGGGATCACATACTTAGCAGCCACCAATGTTGGGTGGTTACCTTATCTGGCCTATGAGAGCATCCATTTTGTTCATTATTCTACCAACAGGGTGAGGAGGCAGTTTAGGCTGGATCAGGATATACCCGATGATTTCACTACCATCTTGGAGTCTACTACTTCTGTCTGGATTTTCTTGCGCCCTAGTGCTTTTGAGTTTTGAAGCAAGCACTTTACAGTAATCATTTCAAGCTCACAAAGAGAAGGCCTTTATATTGCTCAGATGTATGGGTATTGGCAGGATGTGATGACTTCTTTTGGCTGAGAGTTGCTAGGTGGCTGTGGGTTTTCTCTTATTCCTCCTAAGGGCCTTCATGCCATTATTTCTACCAACCCACGGTTGTTACTTCCCACCAAGTCTATGGTGGCGTATGCTAGGAAGTAAGGGAGGTCCACCATATTTGAGTGGCAGGAGAAGGAGACGGGATGGTATTTGTATGCTGATGAATATCCACTGGGTCGGGAGAAGAAGGTGAAGGTGGTGAACCTTCTTGTACCTACAAAGAAGGGCTCGGTGTCTCGGACCGCCAAGCCCAAGTCTGCCAAAAGAGGTGATGACTCCTCCGAGACCTGTTCTGATCTTGTTCCGTATAAGGGTGGCCTTTCTCCTATCGGTAACATAGTTCTCAAGAGCTCTCCTCCCTCTTCTACTTGTACCTGTTCCAGCAGGTGTTCTACTAAAAGCAAGCCTAGGCCCAAGCCTTCCGCTCCAAGGACATCTGTGGATGCTCCTTAAAGCAAGACCCTTGGCGGTAAAAGGAAGACATCTCCACTAGCTGCATCTACCACCGTAGAGAGGAGAGTATGTTATCTCTAAACTTCATTCTTTCTTTATTTTAATTATTCGTGGGGCTTTTCTACAACTAACTTCATATGTATATGTTTTTTTTTCTTCTTCCTTGACAGTCTAAGCACAAGGAGGACACTTCAGCTATTCGCCTTATATTGCTTGATGAGCCCGAGTTTGTGTAATACTCCTTTCCTTTGCATGCATCTTCATTTTCTATCATTATCACATATTGCCATGCGCTTTCTTTCTCTTCTCCATTTTTTGCATGTTTATTTATACCTTCTCTGATTTAACACTTTTTCCTTTAGGTTGATCCTGAACCCCTTTCTGTTTATCACCCCACGAACGAGGAGGTTCTTGCTTTTATGGGCACACCTATGGAAGGCTTCTTTGATGGGGCAGATGCTGTGGCTGAGGTCATGGCCTATGCTTCTGCTGCTGCTGTACAAGGAGCTCTTGCTGAAGCTTTAGTCCCTCCATTAAAGCCCATTCCTACCGAGGAGAGCACCCAGGTCGAGAGAGTTGTTAGCGGTGAGTCTGCTCCTATTCCTGTCGAGATCCTCACTCCTCAAAAGGAAGTTACTCCTACAGACGCATCCCATACCGAGAGTACTTCTCCTGTTACTCCTCCAGTCATTTTTGCCAGCGATTCCTTTATTGCCCTTTCGTAGGTTGTGAAGGATGGTTCTTCCTTAGAGGTCACTCCATCTTTCATCCCCAGTTCCGCCATTCAAGGGACTGATGCAGATTTGTCTTCCGATGAGGGGTCAAAGGAGGTCCTTGAGGACTTCGTGGATGAACCTGTCATAAAGACAAGAGTTTCTAACTCTGATAAGGATAGTGATAGTGGTGAGCAAGAGGTCGAGGCTATGGGTATGTGTCTTTCATCCTTATCAAATCTTCTTTTTCTTCTCTTCCCTTCCTACCATTTATCTGTACATCCCTCTAATCACTTTGCATGTCATCCTTGTAGCCATAGATATACCTAAGGAGCTTAAGACTACTGCAGGCCCCACGATGCCCACAGCACCTGCTTTTGCTGTAACCGTAGCCCCCACTCTCGTAGGTTCTGGTAATTTTCTCACCCTCGTGCTTTCTTCAATTAATGCCTTCATCGTTACATTCATTTCTTTACCTTGCTTATTCCTTATAGAATCATGTTGTATCTTATGTTTCTTTTTAGGTCTGTCTCTTGCTGAAGTGGCTCCGACCTCTTGGTTTAAGATTGGTAGCAATTTTTCCACCGTTCCTGACCCTGTGAGTGAGGCCATTGCCTTCTTTACCCGATTCGACTAGGTCGAGACCAATGACCTTGATCTTGCAGACTTCTAGGGTGCTAGAGCTCCTTATGTTGACTTTCATGGCTTTCGAGTTCCTGAGGAGTGTGTCACCTATTTGGAGGCGGTCTATAGCAGCCATGGAGATTTCATGTAGGGATTCCTCTTTGGTCTTTTTATGAGGGAACACTTCCTCAAGTTGTTGGGGAGTGTGATGAACGACATTGAACATTACTTCATTGACACTGTGTCTACGAAGAGGATCTTACAGTGGAGGGTTGTGGTTCAGGAGTTTATCAGAGTTCGGTTTGCTATAGAGTTTCTGTTGGATCACCTGTGAGAGATTGCTCGAGCCTTCTTCACGAAGAAGGTCTAGCCTGCTATGGGTGCTATAGATGCTCGCATCGAGAGTTTGAAGAAGGAGGTGACAGACTTAGAGGCACATCGTGAGCATCTTCTTTTTGGTGTTACTGGCTCCAGCCGTTTCGAGGATTAAACTCTTATTTTAGGCCTTTGATTGGAATACTATGTAGCTTTATTTCCTTCCCCCGTGTTTACTTCTTTCCCCTTTCTTTCTACATTGTACACTTTATTTCTAGCACTTATTTTGATAAGTTTGACATGACTTATATATTTTGGTCTTGTAATTTATTATGTTTATGATACAATATGTTTTGTTAATACTTCATAATTTCGTTACTTTTCTATAATTTTCTTTCAACCATGAATTACAAACAAAATGTGTTATGATGCTTTCTTGTGACATTATCCTTTGCAAGAAAAAAAAAATGAAAGAAAAGGAATAATTTCATGATATTTCCTATGCATAATAACTTTTCAGTCACTTTCCATTAATGGGGTCCAATAGACCTTTTCCATCCATCTGGGGTAGGCGATAATACCCACTTGCATGTGCTTTCTTTACCACAAGGGTCCTTCCCATTTTGGTGAGAATTTAGATGGTCCTTCCATATCTCGCCTGACATGGTCTACTGTCCTTAACATGAGTTGTCCTTCTGTAAACATTCTTTCTTTAATCGTCCTGCCATAAGCTTCAGTCATTCTTTGCTTATATATGCGGCTACGTTCTTGGGCTTCCTCCCTCTTTTTGTCTAACCCTTCCAGGTCCTCGCACCTTTCTACCGTAAAGACTTCTTTCCCTTTTTCCTTCCTTCATACTTGCATAACCCTCAAAGAAGGTATCATTACTTTTGTTGGGCTCATCACTTTTGTCCCATAAACAAAGGAGAAAGGAGAGAATCCTATGGCAGATTTGGGCGAACTTGCATAAGCCCAAAGCACGTCTGGCAAATGCGATGCCCAACCTCTATTGTACTCCTAGCACATCTTACTGATGATCTTGATGAGGGTTTTGCTTCCCCTTGCTCGTTCTCCTGGGGGTAATAAGGCAATGACCGATGATGCTTCGCTTGATAAAACTCCAATATCTTTCTCACCTCTCTATTGCCAAATGGAGTACCATTGTCGCTTATGATTCTGTGAGACACCCCAAATTGGACAATTATTTTTTTTTTTAATGAAATATGCCACATCTCCTCCGGTGGCTTTGTGGAGTGGTATGGCCTCTACCCATTTAGTGAAATATTCGGTAGCCACAAGGATCCATATGTACCCGTGGGAAGGTGGGTTGACTGGTTTGACCAAATCAAGCCCCCAGGTGTGGAAGGGCCATGAAGTGACCATGCTATGTAAACCTTGTGGGTGGGTATGGATCAAATTGGCTTGCACTTGGCAGCTGTGGCACTTTTTTAAAAATTCTGTTGTATCCTTTTTCATAGTAGGCCAATAGCAGCCCATTTGTAGTATGCAACAATACAATTTTTTATTTCCTTAGAGTTCTCTGCATTCTCCTGCATGCTCCTCCTTTAACATCTGGCCGGCTTTTTCTGGGCCCAAACATCGTAGTAGGTCCTCATCGTATCCCTTCTTAAAAAGAACTCTTTCTTGCAGGAAAAAGCAAGTTGCCAGCTTCCTGAGCTTATACCTTTCGCTATGCTTTTATGGTAGGACACCTTCTATTAGGTATTGTATGAATGGGCTTCTCCAATCCTCAGTGGCAAACATGGCATAGCTCTCTTCCTTGTCTGTATCCAAGTGGCGGGCTTCACACTAGGTTTGGATTAGGTCTACATCTTTGCCCATGTTTGGCCACTAAAAACACACTCTCTGCAACCTACGGTATAGACTGATCTCACTGCAGAACCCATAAGTTCTGCTGTGCGCTTCCTTCAATTTTCTTTGGGCCTCTTCATGCCTTACACATCTTGACAGAATTCCTCCTAGCATTCTGCAATACAGCTCCCCTTTCATCAAGACATAGTCCTTTAATGTCTTCAATTCTGCCATGTCTCCCTCTTTCAACAGGGCTTCCCTAATCAAATCCTCTTCACATCCTTGCTTCTTGTGAAACTTTCCTGGAGTATTTTAATGATGGACTCTTTTGCTTGTTGATCTCAACTCTGTTACTATTCCCTTCGAAGGCTATTTGCAAGCCCAGCGTTCCCAACGCATCCACGTATCGATTCTCGCTCCTCTAGTGTGCTTTAATTCAAATTTGGAAAACTTTTCCTGCATTCTCTGGGCCAGTGTTTAGTATGGGCCCAGACTTGGTTCCTTTAAAGAAAAACTTCCTTTAGCTTGGCAGACCACTAGATTGGAGTCACCTATCACCTTTAAATGTTTAATCCCCATCTCGAGGACTATTGCTAACCCCGTCAGGTAGGCCTCATATTCTGCTGTATTGTTTGAACATGGGAACTCCAACTTGAATGAAAGCGCCACAATCTCTTCACTGTTGTGATAAAGGACCATTCCTGCGCCTCTTGAGTTTGCTGTAGAGGAAGCATCGAACTTCATGACCCATTGTTCTTCAACCACTTCTACTGTAGCCACTTCTCCCGGTACCTCATCGTCTAGTCTTTGTGATGCATAGACAACTGCCAAGCATACCCTTTTTGCTCTGGGATATTGGGTCTCCGTATCCCTCAAGGCACGACTTATATAGTAGACTGGCTGTTCAATGCTGCCTCCATCCTTCTGGGCTATCAAAGCTCTAATGGCAGACGGGCTCGAAACTAAGTAACGCAACAACAGTTTCTTGCAAATTGGGGCTTGTACCGTGGGGAGGTACATTATGATCTACTATAGCTTCTGAAAAGCTGCCTGTTGTGCTCTCGCCCACTCAAAGCCTTATCCCTTTTTTAGTAGCTTCGTAAAAGCTGAAGTGATTGATGCTAAACTAGGGATGAACCTCCGGATTTAGGAGACTTTGCCTAGAAAACTCTTCAACTTCTTGACTGTAGCTGGGGGCTTCATGGTTGCTATTGCCACTGCCTTGGTCGGATCTACATCTATCCATCTGTTGTGGACCAGAAACCCCATAAATTTCCTAGCAAACACTCCAAAGGTGCATTTTAGTGTGTTCATTCTTAGCTTGAAAAGTCTACACCTTTCAAACAACTTTCTTAACACCTTGACATGATCTTCTCGCCTTCTTGATTTTACCACTATGTCATCCATATAGTCTTCTAGTTCTTGGTGCATTATGTCGTGAATATAGCGATCATCGTGCGCTAGTAAGTCACACTTGCATTTTTTAGCTTGAAGGGCATCATAGTGTAGTAGAAATTTCTTATAGGCGTCTTGAAAGTAGTTTTCTCCGCATCCTTTGGTGCCATTCGAATCTGATTGTACCCGCTGAACCCGTCTATGAAGGAAAACATGGCATTTCTTGCGGTGGAGTCTATCAACAGGTCCATGTTGGGTAGTGGGAACTTATCTTTGGGACAGTCCCAATTAAGATTTCTGAAATCGACATAGCACTGTATCTGCCCATTTTTATTTTTCACTGGTACAATGTTAGACAATCATCTTGGGTGTTGGATTGGTTTGATGAAACCAGCCACTAGCAATTTTTGTACTTCCTTCACTATTTACTTCTCTATTTCAGTGTGAAACACTCTGGTAGGCTGAGCCATTGGCTTAGCCTCGAGATCCATGTTGAGTGTATGTACCACTAGCCCTGGGTCTAGCCCAAGCATCTTGCTGTAGTCCCATGCAAAGACATCTCTAAATTCTTTTAATAGCATGATTAATTCTGCCTTTTCTTCTTCTAACAACTTTGAACTTATTGAAATCGGTCTTGGCTTTTGTAGGTCTGTGCCCAAGTCAATCTCTTCTAGCTTTTCTTCTGCCGTTACCTGCACATCTTTTTCTGCCGCAATCTCTTAGCTCGGAAGTTGGTGCTTCTTTCCTTTTCTTCTTCCGCATTAGCAACCCTCTCAAGTCAGGCTCTAGGTCATCTTGGATGTCCTCCCACTTAAGGACAAAGGTGCCTTACAGTTTGGATACTGAGCTTTCTCCAAACGGTGCCTATTCGTCGTAGAACATAGTTTCTACTAGATAGGTAGACAGAATTAGGTGATGCTAGTGCAATCATGGTCTTCCTAGTAATATATGATAGGAAAATTTTGTCTTTACCACATGAAAACAAGCCAAGGAGGCTATTAGACCCACCTTCAGCCATAGCTGTATGTGGCCTGTGGTATACTCACCTCTTCCTCCAAACTCCGTTACTTCCATTAGGCATCCTTGAATCTTGTTTTCTGGGATCTCTACTGCTTGTAGTGTGCTGAGTGGGATTAGGTTCACCGAAGCGCCCGTATCAACCATGGCCTTCTTAAGGGGAATTTGGTTTATGGAGGCTACCAAGTAGAAGGGCCTTCTGTGGTTTGACTATCCCACCTCTATGTCTTCATTATTGAAAGTAATCTTGTTGACATGTTGCAAGAAAGCTTTGTTAGCTCTTGTTTCTGCTACAAGACATTCTATTCTTGCTCTGGAGGCAATGCTTACCAAAGCCTCTATAGCAACCCTTCATTTGTTTGCCGTGAGCTTTAGTTGGTCAAACAAGTTCTTTAACCGAGAACTCTTCTATAGGTAGTGGTAGCTGCGGCAGGCAGAGTCGGCCTTTCTTCTTTGTCCTCTCCTAAATCTGCAAAAATAACAACTGCTGCTACTCCCTTTCCCTTGTGATTTGGGAGTGGGTTTCTCTACACTTCTGGTTGGGATAACTCAAGAATTCCCTCTTTGATTCTACAATACACTAGTCGCCATGGAATGCCTAGCATTCTGCAGTGGCTTGCTGCACATAATTATGCAGACGACAAAAACGTGGGTCCCTCTGTTCTTTTTCAGGGGGCTTTTTGGAAACTTTATTGGGTTTGAAAACTCCATTTGCAATTCATTTATCCGGGAGCACATCCAGCTCCTTTGGTGTGCATGGTATTAAGGGAGGGTTCTCATACTCTTTTCCATCTAACTTCCTCTTCTTCTCGCCATTGGACACTGTCATGGCCTACAGTGTGGATCTTCTCTCCTTGGGCTTGTCAGAGCTGGGCCTATCAGATTGAGTGGTCTTTTTGGATTTTCGCAATAGCTAAGCAAACTGCAAGATTTCCAAGTTTTCCAGGATAGCTCTGTATTCCATGTTCATGTTGCCCATGCACATTTCCACCAACATCTTCTCTTCACAGTGGTCATAACAATTGAGGGCTATGTCCTTAAACCTCTTGATGTACTCCATCAAGTCTTTACTATTTTTCTGCTTAGTTCCTTGCAAAGTTGCAAGCATTACTGTTTCCTTTCTGTGGAAATACTTGGTGCAAAACATGTCTACCATGTCATCCCATGTCAGGATTGATCCTGGCTTCAAGCCAGTGTACCAGGTGTATGCCTGGTTACACAGGGACTTAGAGAACTCTCGGAGACATAAGTCATCATCTGCTGTGTAGGGACTGAGGGTGTCAATAAACTTACTCATGTGCTCAACATCACTTCCCCTTCTGCCATCATATTGTGCAAAAGTTTACAACTCGTATATCTTGGGATTCGGCTTGCTGAGTATTCTTAGTGGATAGGGAGGTCTCTCCTTGGGCGCCTTAGCCCTTTCCTGCTCTAAAAGTGCTGTGATATCAGCCATCGTAACAAAACATTGCTCTGTGTTCTGCGGGCCACTGCTCATAGGGGTTTCTTCCTTGTTTGCCACATGCTTGGGGTCATGTTCGATTCTTTTTTCCTTAGTTTTATCCACCTTCAACTGACGAATTTCTTCCATCAGCTGCTGCTGGGAATGCTGTACAGATTGCAACTCTTTAATAAAGAAGTTAGTATTTTCAGCAGGGATCCTTTGTTGCTGTTGCGGTGTAGCCCTTACTCCATTAGCACCTTCTGATTGGTTGGGCTAGTGCGGCGTGGCTGGCCTTGATTCTACTTGCGATGGCATGGTACTCATGTTTCGCGTCGTCTTTGATCTTGGGGGCATAATTTGCGAGGGATCTATATGCTTTCCTTGCCTTTTTTCCTAACTCCCTAGTGAAGTCTCCAATTTAAATGTGATGGGTCTTTTGTGTTGTTGGGCTTTGATCTCTCTTACTGTATCATGACCCGTGATTCTGAGGTAGGAAAGTTGGGATTGGCCTAAGTGAAACACACCTTAGGCTAGCTTGTGCACAAGTTGGGCCATCCCAGTATAAACACGCCTTGGTAGGAGTCTTAAATGTACAGCGTACTCATGGCAGGAATAACTGTTACAGATATTGCAACAAAAAACACAATACAGCAAGATAACTAAAACATTTTACGAATAATACTAATGCCTAAAGAACACAAGAAAGGAATATAACAAGGTTGTGGCAGAATAATACAATCATGAATAACAAGATTACAGCAAACAATTTAATAATAAGATAACAAGTTAATCATTCATCAACCAAAAAGTAAAACTCGTTTGCCAAAGAAATGGGCTTAGCTTTTTAGCAAACACAAGTCCAAAAAGGGAGTCGATCTCCAATGTGGGTAACGTCAAAGAAGGCTCATGCCATAGGGATTACATACTTTGAGAAAAGGACCTAGATGGCTTAAACTCTAATTCATAACTTCTCAGAGAGTGGTTCTGTCAAGTGGGGGAGAAATGGGTAGCCTATTGATGCATGTCTCTATTCCTATCACTCATGCTTTTCTCTGTTTTTTGTGTTTTTTTTTTCTCTCATTTTCTTACTTGTTTTATTCCTATCTCTTGCCATGGTTGTTCCTCCTTTTCACTGTTCACAACTATTTCCTTTTATACTATCTGCCATGACAAGATTTACCATTTTTACCCCTCACTACTTTTGGCTCGTTGTGGGCGTCCTTCCAAAACTACTTTGCCTGCCGGCTGCCTAGCCATTACTATTACCTCTTTTTATTTTCACTACTCTCCTTTAGATAAGGGTTAAAATCCTCCCTTACCTACCTCTATGGCATTCATCTAGTGATTCCAGCTCATACTTACTTCTTTTGGGTGAGATGCCATCCTAACAGGACATTTCTCTCCAAAGAAATTTGAGCGGAAGCCCTAAAATAGACTTCCCTTTTCTCCCCACCGCCAGACCATACCCTCTCATACCCATGACTCGTGGCCTACCTTCCATGTATTGGCTGGGTACAAGTAGGTGGTGCTTGGGCCATGTGGGTATGCTCCACTTCCGTCTGAATCCATTACTTTTCTGGCCTTCACACCTTTGCTATTGCCTCCATGTTTGTCTAATTCTGTTGTACGTTCTGGTAAGTGTTTAACTCTTACGGCATGAAAGACATATGGGCCTTTGGATTCACATTTTTTGCATTCCATCTCTTCTTTGGACTGAGCATTGCTTGGGTGCAAGCCCTTTCCTTCCTGCTTAGCCTATCTTCCTTCTTGTGTCTGTGGGCCTCTTGGCTGGGGATAGGGATTCTACCATGACACTGCATTCTTCCTGCAATATCATTACCTCTCTTTTATTCCTTTATTACCCGTGAGCTTTTAGGCTGATGCTCCTGCCAGTCCAGTTTCCACATCTTTACCTCTTTTGGGCTTTACTAGCCAACATTCTTGTTGTACTAGCCCACTTTCCACATCTTTACCTCTTTTGGGCTTTATTGGCCAACATTCCTGTTGTGCCCACCCATTGGAGAACCATTAGCTAACGCCACTCCGGTGTCTTTCTCTCTCATCTTTGCAAGGAACATGACATCATCATAAGCTTTGACGAGGTTATCAACTGACGACTATTTTTGGCTTTATCAGTTTGGCGCCATCTGTGGGAAACGTAGATCTAAATCATAAAAATTTTTGTATCTCTACCATTCAAATGACGCAATGGATCCATGTTCATCAATCCCGCTTGATCCAATGCAAATAACCCACCAAATTCAAACACTGGTTGTAAGTGTTGAAGAATTGACCAAATAGAATGAGGAGTTAATGTAACACCCCTCTCAGGAGAATAGCAACGTGCCTTCTCACCAATGTAACCAAAACAATGACAACAAGGAAGGTCATAGCCCGTGAACCAGTAATAGGGAAGAAAGTTCCTGACTAACAGAGTAGTCCAATTCCAAGTGAACAAGGCAGTCTAGTTCCAGGCGAACAAAACAGCCCAATCGAAATAATGATGAGCTCCTGAAGAGCATGAGAAAGCGATGGACGAAATGAAAAATGCACCTAGATGGGATGATCAAAAGAACAGACTCTCCATTCACCAAAGAGGTCCTGGAGCGCCCTCTCCCAACGAAGTTTCGACTCCCCTCAATTGGAGACTTATGACGGGCATACAGATCTGCTAGACCACATAGAGTCTTTCAAGACATTGTTGAACCTTCAGCGGACACCTGATGAAGTGATATGTAGATCTCTCCCAACAACTCTCAAAGGAGCTACTTAAGTTTGGTTAAGCAAGTTAGCATCATCTTCAATCACAAATTTCAAACAATTAAGTGACTCCTTTGTATAGCATTTTATCGGTGGCCAGAAACACAAAAGGCCAACTTCACATCTACTAATGATAAAAAAGCAAGAAGAGGAAACTTTGAGGGCTTATGTGAAGCATTTCAATCGAGCAATCCTGGAGGTAGACGAAGCTGACAACCAAGTTCAAATGACGGCCTTCCAAGCTAGCTTAACGACCAAGGACTTCATCTTTTAGTTGGCCAAGACCTTGCCAACTACAATAACAAATCTCTTATTCAAAGCCCAGAAGTACATGAACTAAGAGGATGCATTAATGGCGAAGGGGGTAGATGGCAAGCGAAAGATGGAAGAAATCGACAAGCTTCAACACAAAAAGAAGGAGAAGAAGGATCGTCGAAAGAATGACAGTACACATTCCCATACAAGATCGTCAAGTATTCCAGAAGAGGAACTTATTAGCTCAAATCACTCAACAGCAAACAGTTACCTCGTCCATGGAATGTAGATAACCTCAAGAGGTATTATTGATAGTTAGATGATGTTTTCAATTTTCTTTCATCAAACTATTTTATAAGCAGGAATGAATAAAGGGTCATTTTCCCCACATGAATAAATGTCGTTCTCTTGAAAAATCTAAAATCTTATTTACTATACAAAAGTCAAATTTTTTGAAGAAGAAAGCCTATCATTGAAGTCCAATGAGTAAAACCATGTAGACAATAAAAATCTTGGTAAGAGTAAAACCGTCTCATAAGGTGACGAGTACAATCACAATGACAATCAAATTCTCAAAGAGAGAGTAAGTCATATGATTAAATTCACAAGGTTAAAAACCAATGAGTTATGATCAAATTCTTAAAGTGAGAGTAAGTCATGTGATTAAATTCATAAGGTTAAAAACCGATGAGTACAATCATAATGGTGATCAAATTCTCAAAGCAAGAGTAAGTCATATAATTAAATTCATAAGGTTAAAAACCGACGAGTACAATTATACTGATGATTAAATGCTCAAGGTGAGAGTGAGTCATATGATTAAATTCGCATGGTTAAAAACAAACGAGTACAATCATAATGACGGTCAAATTCTCAAAGCGATAATAAATTCGCATGGTTAAAAACCGACGAGTACAATCATAATGGCAATCAAATTCTCAAAGCGAGAGCAAGTCATATGATCAAATTCACAAGGTTAAAACCAATGAGTAAAATCATATTGACGACCAAATTCTCAAAACGATAATAAAGTCATATGATTAAATTCATAACGTTAAAAACAAACGAGTACAATTATAATGACGATCAAATTCTAAAAATGAGAGTAAGTCATATGATTAAATTCACAAGGTTAAAACCAATGATTAAAATCATATTGTTGACCAAATTCTCAAAACAAGAATAAAGTCACACTATTAAATTCACAAGGTTAAAACAAACGAGTACAATCATAATGATGATTAATTCTCAAAGTGAGAGTAAGTCATATGATTAAATTCGCATGGCTAAAAAATGACGAGTAGAATCATAATGACGATCAAATTCTCAAAGCGAGAGTAAGTCATATGATTAAATTCACAAGGTTAAAAAGCGACGAGTACAATCATAATGATGATCAAATTATCAAAACGAGAATAAAATCAAATGATTAAACTCATAAGATTGAAACAAATGAGTACAATCATAATGACGATCAAATTCTCAAAGCGAGAGTAAGTCATGATTAAATTCACAATGTTAAAACCAACGAGTAAAATCATATGATTAAATTCATAAGGTTAAAAAAAACGAGTACAATCATAATGATGATTAAATTCTCAAAGCGAGAGTAGGTCATATGATTAAATTCGCATGGCTATAAACCAACAAGTACAATCATAATAACAATTAAATTCTCAAAGCGAGAGTAAGTCATATGATTAAATTCACAAGGTTAAAAACCAACGAGTACAATCATAATGACGGTTTCTCGAAGCGAGAGTAAGTCATATGATTAAACTCACAAGGTTAAAAACCAACGGGTAAAATCACGTTGACGATAAAATTTTCATCACGAGAGTAAAGCCATGTGAGTAAACCCACAAGGTTAAAATCAACAAGAAAAATCATATCGATGAGAAAAAATTCTCAATACGAGAGAAGTGCTATGATCAAACTCTAAGATTAAAACCAATTAACAAAATCATATAAACGCTCCAATTCTTAAAAAAAAAAAAAAAAAACGTATGATTAAAGTCACAAGTATAAAAACCGAAGGGCATAACTATTACGACGAAATTCTTAGAGAAGCAAGCAAACATCAACAATATAAACAAATCAAAAGTTCTACATAATTATCAAGATTAGCAAGAAGCATGTGATATAAATGGCATCCAAAAATAGGAGTCTTTGTCAAAACAGGTGTAAATCGTCAATATTCCTAAAGTCGTCCAAAAGGTCAACGCAGGATTAAGGGGGCGACTGACGAGTACTAAAATTACAAGCTCCTCATATAGCTGACAAGCATTCAATCTATAGGCTTGTCCATACATATGATGAGCATACAATCCACAGGGTCCTCACCTGAGAGGATGACCAAACAACATTTATGGCATAGTCATTAATGGTTGGGTAACTGATGAGCTCCAACGGCCAGAGAGGCCAACCATGAGCTAGTAAAGCCCCATTTTAGCTCAAGCATATGTTACAAAAGATAGCTAAGAGAGCCATTAGTTACACTCATAATGTCCCTCTTAACAGCTGTACTGAGGCTATAAATAAGGCACCAAGCACAAGAAGAAAGGTACACAATTTCAAACATACAAAATTACATTCTTATTCTCTAAGAGATATTGAGAACTCTACTAACTTTATCATTAGAAAACCATTAGCTAACACCATTTTGGTGTCTTTTGTTCGAAAATCTGGTTTTGTATCTCATACAAAACACACAGCGGAAGCAACAACCACTAATCTACTTCAATCATGAAAGATAACATGTAACCATGAATTCTAGAATAAAGAACAGAAAGCGTACCTTGATGCAGTGAATTTCAAAACATGACTTGAGAATACCTTCAATCTTCATCTCAATTCCACATGGTGCCCAAGATGTGTGGTCTCTCAATCAGTCTTTTGTACATAGACTCTCAAAGAAAAAACCTTCTTTTTCTCCTTGTGGAGAAAAACTGATTTCTTTTCTTTTTATCATACGTACGTTAAACTATATTCATAGTTTCTTTATTTAATAACTCTTATTAAATAATGACTGATTATCTAATTGGGTTAGCCTTTTGGGCCTACCCAATTGGGCTTTAGTTTGTGGCTTGAGATAGGACCAAAGGGAACAAATAAGACTCTAGCTCCAATGGGCCTTGGGCTTTTCTGTCAACTCTTGACAAGTTCAAAGTTACCATTAATCATATTCAATACCACTATAAGAATATAATTGCACTCTAGGCCTTATTAATAAATTATATCCCAAGACTTTATTATACATACAACCCCTTCATTAAAATATTCGTAGTAATACAAAGTCATAAATATAGACTGCCACTTTGAAGATTACTACATCTTAATCCTTGAGTACTTGGTTTAATCCTTTATGTTATTCACCATATATTTATGAAATCCAATTTCATAAATATATACTTTAGTAATTCCTTACTAAAGTGGTTGGGCCCAACACTCTGAATAATCAAACCCATTAAACTTTTCTCAAGGGAATATTTTATATTTCCGTTAAGAGATTATGAATTCCATCTTGAGAATATATGTTCCATCAACACTAAATGCGGCTGCCCAACATACTAAGGTTTTGACCGTAACTTATAGATCTCACTCCTGATATATCAAAGCAACCTACATCTCATGATCAGGTCCATTATTCTCTCAGGATTTAGAGTTGATGTAAATAGAAGTCGTGAGATTTATTATTCATTTGACAGTCGTTAGGAGAATAATAAATCTCACAGTGGTCCAGTTCAATATGTCTTAACTCTTAAAAAATATCAACATATCAACTAGAAGTCTCCACTTCCATGATCAAGACAAATCATCTTAGTTGATATGTTATAGTCTTCGCAGATGAAATGCCCAATTTCATCACCGACTACGAACTAAAATTCTGAGTTTACAAAGAACTTGTGATTTATATCTTCTGTGACTAAATCACATAAATCACATACTATGCATCTCATGGACTAAAATAATGTCCCATTAGTTCATTTATAGATAGTCTCATATAACTAAACAATTTAATTATTTATGACATGCCAATTATTGGATTTTAGGGCATAAACCCCAACAATCTCCCACTTGCCCTTAAAGACAATTTACCATGTATCCGACATCTATCTCCTTTAGAGTAATTCATAGTCACTCAAAGGCAAGGCTTGGAAATAAGTTTCAATCAGATTTATTGCATAAATTATCTTTTCTACTACTACTTCTCACGTACTCATATCTCTCTAATGAGATGATACTTACGCTTAATGTGTATTTTCACCACCTAGGATGAACACATATTTTGAAGTCTAACTTCATGAATTAGAATCAAACTACAAGTCAATATTTGTACAACCAGTAGCCATAAAATCCTCACTTTGGTGGACAAGCATATAATCCCTCATTCTCCTAAGATATTTGAGTATATGCTTTACTCCCACTAAAATAAGTGATATTTGGTTCAATTGATATTTGCTTACCATGCCCAGCGCAAAATAGATATTTAGTATAGTATATAGCATAGCATAAAGACTTCCTATTGATATGGTATAAGGAACCGTCTTAATATGCTCATCCTTTTATATGTCTTAGGACTATAGTCCTATATAAAGGAACTTCAAACTTAAAAGGAAAGAATCCTTTTCTTGAAATAATACATGCTATACTTGACTAGAATCTAATCTATTTAAGCAGTTTAAGATAGACCCAACATCCTAATTTCTGAATTTTAACGAAGTTTAATTTTTAGGATGACTAGTCTTTTTCAAGTACTTTATATCAAACTGGACTAGACAACAAAAAATTCTATTGATGACAATAACTCTATATCATTCTAAATGATTAGAATGTCATCAACATACATTAAGAAATTTATTATTCTATATAACTTTTACACACATAAGGCTTCAAATACTTGTTCAAAATCAAACAATTTGATTGCTTGATCAAATATGATATTTTATGATTTAGATGCTTGCTTTAGTCCATAAATGGACTTTAAGCAAATTGCATACTAAACACTACTAGTTCTTTGCTATGAACAAGTCTAGTTACATCATATAGATGTCTTCCTCAAGATTGCTACTAAAAGAAGCTTTCTTGATATTCATTGCCATATTTCATCCAAATGAAATATAATGAATAAGAGAATCTAGATAGAGTCAAACTTGACTATTGGTGAAAAAATCTTTTCATAATCGAACCATTTCTTTCTGAATAAATCTTTTCTCCACTATTCTTGACTTTGAAGGTTTGCACCTTCAAATCGATCTATCTCGTTTGCTTGTAGACCTATTTCAAAACAATAGGCTTATTGCCATTAGGCGCCTCTACAAGTTCTAGACTTTAAATAGAATTTAATTCTATTCACATAACTTTGATCCAGTAATCCATATTCATATCATCTATTGCCCTTACGTAGGACCGAGGATCAAATTCATATCCTTGTGGAATAACTACAAAAGTTTGTTCCAAAAGTATGAATTTATTTGGTAATCCTCCCACTACGATATTGCATCGGTGCACTAGCTATTTAGAATAATGCCTTATGGTGTATCTAATACAACCATCTCATTTCTAAATGTATTTTATAGTTGTCCTACAACATATTTTGACATTTTTCTTCTAGAACAATCTATTTTTAAAAGAGCCCTATTCCTCCTTTATGTATGCACTAACTTAAAGAAGTCATTGGAACTTCATTCCTTTACAAAAAGGAACCCTAGATTTTATTATCCTCTAAATAGAATTCATAGATTGAGAATATAATAAAATAATGGTTCTAAAAGCCCATCTTTCACCAATCTTGAATATCATTTAGATTAATAAGATCTAGACATAAGTGCCAAAACATACAATACCAAAGGATGAAAACTTTCTCTTTAAAATAAAACTTGTAAATTTCCATCTAGAAGACAATCATGGACAAAGCTTAGCATTACCAAACCAGAAACACTTTCCTTTGGTCATACTTTTGAGTCTAATTTCCTTTTGGCAACTACTAGGGCAACTAACTTGCCCAACTATTTGGTATTATAATTCATCTTCTTACCACCCTTACCTTTCGGTTTAGGCTAAGAATTTGAATTAAATCATATTGATCCTAGCCTTAGCTTTTAGGATGTCTTTCGTTGCGTAGAACTCACTCATCAATTCAGATAATATAAAAAGAATTTATTTTCAAAACAATCTAAATTGATCAAATGATTCTAACAAGGACTTGTGGATCATATCCATATGAGATTAACATATAATCTCTACATCAAAGAATTTCAATTCATTTGAAAAAATAAAATATTTTCATAAAATGATATAGAATTGGAACTCCTTAAGTTTTTCTTAGCACTCAATATGATTCATACCAAACATCTCATTTAGACTTAATATAAAGTCTAAGTCTAGTACTAACTCTTGCATCTTATACTATAGTACAATTGAGATAGAAGCCAATGAACATTTTAGCATTTCAATGGAAACTATGATCATATCATAAGCTATCTTCCATTAAATGCATCATGTATAGGAAATTATAACAATACTGAATCAAAACATGTTTATGTACTTCAACTCCTTTAAGCACCATGTCCAAAATTATTTCTTAATTAATGTGATTCGCTTAAAATAGTAGCTAGAGAACAAAATTTATGACAACTTTATTTTGAGAACATGAACTTAATTACAGGGACATTATATTTTGCATCCATAACCATATAGTATGGAACCCGAAAAACATACTATACTAGGTGCAACGACAACCCAATCCATGTCTATAATTCCTTGGTAGCAAGTTTATTATAAACACATTAATTGATTGAGAACTATTCTCATTATTAGTGCTATCATGATAACTCTTATCATACACTAATAATATGCCGTATTAACTTTAGCCTCTAAGTAATAATGACATAGCTCCTTTGGGAGGTTAACATTACACTTAGTCTAGTGTACACCACTATCTAGAATCATGTGTAGCCACATTTCATCTCCCTTTATAGTGTTTAAACTTGTAGTACAATGAAGCAAAACACCCTCCTTTGGGATCGCGAGGCATATACGCCAAGACGAGGTGCCTGTTCACACTACTTTAAACGGGTAAGTTCAATCTTTTAGTACCATGAAGTAAACACCCTCCTTTGGGATTGCGAGGCATGTACGCCGAGACGAGGTGCCTACCCACACTACTATGAACCGGTAATGGGGGCCGTGAGATCCAACCCTTGTATCTCTCTCCCACTAGAAATTTTAAAACAAGTGGATTGTCTTGAAATCATTGTGATCTAATCACAATTTTAACCCTACACATTAAATGTGTTTAATTGTTTAAATTCAATGTGATGTTACTAAGTCACGTCACAATAGCATAACGAACATTTGCGCAATCACAAAGAAGTTTAACCTTGTAATCCGTGAAATAAATACCCTCCGCATGGAATGCAAGACTCGAAGTCAAGACAAGGTATCTATTCACATTACAATAAACTAAACAAAAGGGTTATTTCAGCACTCCCACTCATTATTTGGGTTTTTCTTTTAAATAATTGTGATCTCATCACAACTAATAACCTTGCACTTGATAAAGACTCTAATCTTATTAGAATCACTAACTAAAATGGAAGTCCTAAACTATTTAGGATTCCTTAAAAACTAATGAATCAAAAATTAGTTATATAGAACTCTATCTTTAATCTACTAGACAAAGTATTCTAATCTCATTAGAAACTATATACCTTTTAATTAGAATTTTAATCTCATTAAAAACCTCTAATTAAAATAAATTAAGGACTTTTAATCATAAAACAATTTAGGATTAAGAGTTCTATTTAACTAACATCATTGATCTCATTAGGTCTTTTAGTTAGATAATGATTAATAAATGTTCTTAACTTTGAAGGACTATAAAATTAATCACATAGCCTTACTTTTATTTATGTGAAAAACAGGTGCTAGAATTTTTGGCGACTCGTTTTGGCGACTCATTCTAGTCGCGAGTTTTGGCGACTCATCCAATCGCGAGACCCCAGTCGCGAGTTCATCCAGAAGCTCTGGCAACTCACTCGCGACTCGCCAGTCGCAAAAACGCCCAAAAACAGCCATTTTTCTGTTTAACCGTTTTTGACGTTTTTCATTATTCTTCCATCAAAAAACATTTTTTGATTTTATGAATGAAGATTTATAGATCAAACATTAGGGTTTTCAATATCATTATCAAGAGCCCTAATAATTCTAAAAACATTGAAAACACAATCCTAATCTCATTAGGAATAAATTTCATAATTCGAGCATTAACTTACTGTTTGATCATAAAATAAATATATAATGCAAGGCAAACAACGATAGGATGAATCCTTTATTAAACAATGAAAGTCAACACCTTCATAAAAGGATATAATATGGGCCACCTTTTATACATAAGTTCTGCATATCAACCCATATATATATATAATATACAGATTCAATAGAATCCTTGATGCATGCGAATTCCATGAATACATCAGATGCTAATGATATGGCACTATAACTTGATGCATAAACATGGGTCATTGATAATACGAACCAACATGAATATCTCATATACTAAAACATGGCATCGGTAACCGTTATCAAATCAAATTCAATTGCCAACTATATCCAAGCAATTGAATTTAACGTGTTCATCAATAAAACAAATACTATGAAAACACAGCACTGTAAATAAGAAACATGAACATGAGCCACTCCGAATGATGCATATAGGTATACTGAATGTAAATTCATAAACAATAGCCATTGAATAAAATTCAACAACTAAGCCCAATTGCCGACAAACGAAGCAGTTCAATAACATTCATATTCTTAAAATTCAAACCATGTCTTTTATTAAAGAACACGACACATTGGTTCATTGATAACATAAAATTACGTAGAAATTTTTACTGCAGAAAATTAGAACACCAAGAAAACGATTTTTCTTTAATTCTAAAACTCAATCACATGTTATACAAACATGATGTTGAAGACTGCTCTGATACCATTTGTTCGAAAATCTGGTTTTGTATCTCATACAAAACACACAGCAGAAGCAACAACCACGGATCTACTTCAATCATGAAAGATAACATGTAACCATGAATTCTAGAATAAAGAACAGAAAGCGTACCTTGATGCAGTGAATTTCAAAACATGACTTGAGAATACCTTCAACCTTCATCTCAATTCCACATGGTGCCCAAGATGTGTGGTCTCTCAATCAATCTTTTGTACATAGACTCTCAAAGAAAAAACCTTCTTTTTCTCCTTGTGGAGAAAAACTGATTTCTTTTCTTTTCATCATACGTACATTAAACTATTCTCATGGTTTCTTTATTTAATAACTCTTATTAAATAATGACTGATTATCTAATTAGGTTAGCCTTTTAGGCCTACCCAATTGGGATTTAGTTTGTGGCTTGAGATGGGACCAAAGGGAACAAATAAGACTCTAGCTCCAATGGGCCTTGGGCTTTTCTGTTAACTCTTGACAAGTCCAAAGTTACCGTTAATTATATTCAATATCACTCTAAGAATATAATTACACTCTAGGCCTTATTAATAAATTATATCCCAAGACTTTATTATACATACAACCCATTTATTAAAATATTCGTAGTAATACAAAGTCATAAATATAGACTGCTACTTTGAAGATTACTACATCTTAATCCTTGAGTACCCCGTTTAATCCTTTATGTTATTCATCATATATTTATGAAATCCAATTTCATAAATATATACTTTAGTAATTCCTTACTAAAGTAGTTGGGCCCAACACTCTGAATAACCAAACCCATTAAACTTATCTCAAGGGAATATTTTATATTTCCGTTAAGAGATTATGAATTCCATCTTGAGAATATATGTTCCATCAACACTAAATGCGGCTGCCCAACATACTGAGGTTTTGACCGTAACTTATAGATCTCACTCTTGATATATCAAAGAAACCTACATCTCATGATCAGGTCCATTATTCTCTCATGATTTAGAGTTGATGTAAATAGAAGTCGTGAGATTTATTATTCATTTGACAGTCGTTAGGAGAATAATAAATCTCAAGGCGGTCCAGTTTAATATGTCTTAACTCTTAAAACATATCAACATATCAACTAGAAGTCTCCACTTCCATGATCAAGACAAATCATCTTAGTTGATATGTTATAGTCTTTGCAGATGAAATGCCCAATTTCATCACCGACTACGAACTAAAATTCTGAGTTTACAAAGAACTTGTGGTTTATATCTTCTGTGACTAAATCACATAAATCACATACTATGCATCTTATGGACTAAGATAATGTTCCATTAGTTCATTTATAGATAGTCTCATATAACTAAACAATTTAATTATTTATGACATGCCAATTATTGGATTTTAGGGCATAAACCCCAACATCTTTCTCCCTCATCTTTGTAGGGAACGTGACCTCGTCATAAGCTCCAACGAGGTTAACAACTGACGACCATTTTTAGTGTTAGGACATATGTGATTCATTGTTAGGAACATATGTCACTATTTTGTGTAATTGGCTAATCTTTTGACAAAACACACTTTACTTGTAATTGGGTAGATTTAGGATGTGTTTAATGCTTCAAGAAACAAGATTTCAAGTTCAAGTGTTAAAGCCATGCAAGTCTATCCAAGAATCGAGGTTTAAAAGTACTGAAGCCTGTGGCTTGACAGCTAGTTCAATAGATAGGGTATCTGTCCAGGTTTATGAAGTTCAGTTTTTCAAGCTGATTTTCATCCAATCCGTGAATGTATGTTTGAGCTTTCTTTTCTCACAACCCTAAACATATATAAGGATTATTTTAAGGGCTGAAAAAAGGTGAAAAGTTACACAAGAGCACAATTCCACAAGTGTGAAGAAGAGTGTGACCGGAAACCTAGTTTGCCCTAGTTCTTGAAGAATTTGTTGTGTTCGTATACCGTAGGGTTTTGTGACCAAGCAACTTTATGATTTTCATCATCTGGATGAACTGAAGAACTTTGCAGCCAACATCCTTCTCAAGTTGGTGATCAAGTTGCGTAATGAGATCCGCGTAATTGGTTAGTCACGTATTGGGAGTCGTGCATTGAAAAGGAGAGATTGTCACTACAAAACAAGTCTAATTGGGTATTGGGGAAAGGGTTCAACTGTAGGTTGGTATAAGGTACTAGGATTCATTTACTTGTAACCGCTTATTTTGATAATAGTGGATTCTCGGGAGTGGTGGCCTTAAAATCACCCGGTGGGATTTTTGCCGTGTAGGTTTTTCCCATTCGTAAACAAATCACCGTGTCAATTTATTTTCCGCTGCATACTTTAGTTAATTGGTGATTTGTTTGTGTTGTCACGTACAATTGCATGTTAATTTGATTAATTAATAAACTTAGCTAATTGATCAATTAATTCATCACAAGGGGTCAATATGTTTTTGGCCTATCATTTAACTTCATCACATAGGATAAAACTTCGTAGGATTAGAAATTGTATCTTCATTCGATTGAAAAAATGACATAATTCACAAGAACTTCCATAAATATCAAGAACTATAATTTACAATGAGTTCTAAAATGTGGGAAATTTAATTAGTATTGACTATGGTTGTTATATTGTAAAGTTGTTATTTACAACTATGTGTTTTTTGTTGGCTTATATTCCATGCCAAATTTGATTGTAATTTTATTCAATCTTTTGTACCCTGTATTTATTGTGGGATTTGATTGTAAGGGTTGTGTGATAGAGAGAGTGTGAAGACTCAAGCAATTGAAGACTGAAGAGTTTTCGTGGGTAGCTCGCGACTAAGCATCCTACAAAGTGACCTATGTGACTTGCAGGAATGCGAAGAGTCAGGCCAAGATGGAGACAGCTGTGTTTTGTGAGTATCTCGCAGGTAAGGCCTTTCGGCGAGACACCCGCGAGACATTCTGTTCTACCAGACTGTCTATTCTGATACACACTTTCTGTGCCCACACTATATATACCCACATTACCCACAAATGTTGAGGAGTGCTTCTGAGAGAAAACCCTAGCCAAACACCTTGAGAGTTAGAGATTGTTATACCCACAATTCTCTACACATTTGCTTGTGGAATTTCCTCAGCTCCTACCTCTCCATTTCCATACCATTGAGAGGTTGATAGCCCAAACACTTACCACACCCTTTCAGAGTGTCAAGTGAAGTTTTGGTGTTGCTGGGAAGCATTGGAAGAAGCCAAGGATGGCAGATGCAACATGGAGTTTGTTGCGGGATCTGGAGAGCTAGACAAGACATGGTTTCGAGAAGCCTTGTTGGAGTAGGAGCTTGGGGGGCTTAGGTACATCGGGTAGATTAGGCTTGGAGGGTCTCTTGCTCACCCATGTATCCTAACTGGTTGTCTAGTGGATCGATTTTCGCTTGGAGGGCAGTAGAGAGGTTTTACGCCGAGTTCTTCGGTTTCCTCTTCGATAACACATCAGCGTGTTATCTTGTGTTTGCATCTTTCTTCCCTACTCTTTTACATTCCTTTTTACTGTTGTGTTGCTTTGATTATGGGTTAGAGTAGATTGTTTGTTTATCTGCTCACTTTTACACTATTCCGCACTTAGTATTAAGTTAGTATAAAATCAATCGAGCCGTATCTTTTAATTGGAGGTCTAAACAGCTCTTGTGTTTTCAACACATTTTCAAGCTTTCATATATATATATATATATATATATATGCCTATGACTCTAGGGAGAGAGTGTTAGGGGTAGCTTATTTGCTAAAGGTGTATTAATAAAAAAATAAATAAAATTTTAGCATTATTTTTTACAAAAACTAGTTTTGTTTTTTATTTGACATAATATGAGGCAAAAAGTCAAAAAACTGGATTTGAAAAAAGCTTCTAGTGGAAATAGATAGGGCCCTTGAATTATTTTTTTTCCCGATGCTTACATTAACACGAAGAAACACAATAGAGAATACAAAGTGTAAAGTTATAGAGTCAGACATTACAAATATTCGGGACCCTCAATTTTTAATTGGACGACTCGATGTCTTCAACTAAAAGGCAGACAAACAAAAAAAAAACAAAAAAAAAATTCAATGTTAACATTAGAAATTCACAAACCCAAATTTAAAACCTCAAATATTTATTAGTTTTCTATTCAACAATAAGCTTTTTACGTACTTGATATCAGAGATTCCCATCTTATTGTTGGAAAAATACATGTTTGTATCGCATACAAAACATACGCAGTGGAAAATTAACAGAACTACTTCATTCGCAATTGATAACATGTACTATGTAAATTTCAGAATTTAAGAACAAGAGAGCGTACCTTGGTGCGGTGAAATTCAAAACCAAAGATTAGAAATACTTGGAAACACTTTTAATCTTTACTCCAATTCCACTTATGCCCAAGAAATGTTGTCTCTCAATCATTTCAAGGGAGAATAAAGAGTGGCATACACTCACATATGCACCATTTCATAGACTTACAATATCTTACAAAATTCTGTATGTTTCTCTCCTGTTAGGACATATGTGATTCACTTGTTAGGAACATATGTCACTATTTTATATAATTGGCTAATCCTTTGACAAAACGCCCTTTACTTGTATTTAGGTAGATCTAGGATGTGTTTAATACTTCAAGAAACCTTGTTTCAAGATCAAGTGTTGAAGTCATGCAAGTCTGTCCAAGATTCAAGCTGAGAAAGTGCCTGTCATTAAAGCTCAACAGTTAGCTCGATAGCTAGCCATCTGTCGAGGTTTAAAGAGCTGTTCTAGCCCGTGGCTTGACAGCAGCTCGACAGATAGGGTACCTGTTGAGGTTTAACAAAAACAGATTTTTCGTTTTGTTTTGACTCCAATCCGTGATTGTATGTTTGGGCTTTCTTTTCTCACAACCTTAGACATATAAAATGATTATTTTAAGGGCCATCAAAGTGGACACAAGTTGCACAAGTGTTTAGCAAAGTTTATTTAAGCAAATTGTGACCAGAGATAGAATTTGCCCTAGTTCATCATTTTTGTGAAGAAGTTGCCGTGTTTGTACATCGTAGGGTTTTGTGACCAAGCATCTTCTGGTTCTTCATCGTGTGGATGAATCGATGAACTTTGCAGCTAACAACCTTCTCTAGTTGGTGATTGAAGTTGTGTACTAGGATCCGCACAATTGGTTAGTCACGTACTGGGAGCCGTGCATTGAAAAGGAGAGATTGTCACTACACTACAAGTCCAATTGGGTATTGGGGTAAGGGTTCAACTGTAAGTTAGTATAAGGTAATGAGATTTCTTTACTTGTAACCGCTTGTTGTAATAATAGTGGATTCTCGGGAGTGGTGACCTTAAAATCACCCGGTGGAATTTTTGCCGTGTTGGTTTTCCCCATTCGTAAACAAATCACCATGTCAAATTTATTTTCTACTGCACTTAGTTTAATTAGTGATTTGTTTGTGCTACCACACGTTTGCATGTTAATTCGATTAATTAATTAAACTTGGCTAATTAATTAATCAATTAATCACTAGGGGTCAATTCGTTTTTGGCGTATCATCTTCTTATATATAATTGATTATCTAATTGGGCTAGTCTTTTGGGCTATTCCAATTGGGCTTTAGTATGTGGCTTGGAGTGGAACCAAAAGGGACAAATAAGACACTAGCTCCAATGGGTTTTGGGCCTTTCTGTCAACTCTTGACAAGACCAAAATTATTATTAATTATATTTAATACCACCATTTAAATATAATTGCACTTTAGACCTTATTAATAAATTATATCCCAAGACTTTATTATACACTCAATCTTTGCATAAAATATTTGTAGTAATATAAAGTCATGAATGTTGACTGCCACTTTGAAGATTACTATATCTTAATACTTGAGTACCCGGTTTAATCCTTTAAGTTATCCGTCATATATTTATGAAATGCAATTTCATAAATATATACTTTAGTAACTTCTTACTGAAGTGGTTAGGCCTAACACTCTGAATAACCAAACTCATTAAACTTATCTCAAGGAAATATTTTATATCTCCGTTAAGAGATTATGAATTTCATCTTATGAATATATGTTCCTTCAACACTAAATGTGGCTGCTCAACATACTGAGGTTTTGATCGTGATTTTAGATCTCAATCCTGATATATCAAAACAACCTACACTTCATGATCACATTCATTATTCTCTTAGGATTAAGAGTTGATGTAAATAGAAATTGTGAGATTTATTATTCATTTGACAATCGTTAGTAGAATAATAAATCTCACAGCGGTCCAGTTCAATATGTCCTAACACTTAAAACATATCAACATATCGACTAGAAGTCTCCACTTCCATGATCAAGATAAATCATCTTAGTTTATATGTTATAGTCTTCGTAGATGAAATGCCTAATTTCATTACTGACTACGAACTAAAATTTTGAGTTTACAAAGAACTTGTGATTTTTAAATCACATACTATGCATCTCATGGAATATATGATAATGTTCAAATATTCATATTACCATTATTTTAGATAATAATAAAACAACTTTATTAATCACAACATAATGTCATACAATCGGATTTAAGGGGCACATATCCTAACACGTACTTGACAATACTTTTTTATGTTATTTTTTATAATTCAATGGTTAAGAGAGTGAGATTCTGACTAGGACTGAGGTTGGGTTAGGTTGGATTCACTGCCACCTGCAACCCGACCCGATAATAATCGAGTTTATCAGGGAGAAACTTGACCCAACTCGAAAAGTACGGATCTATGGTTGGGTCAGGTGATTAGGTATGGGTCGGAACCGTGAAAAGCCTAA
The DNA here is from genome assembly GCA_019022515.1 of Quercus aquifolioides. Classification (NCBI taxonomy): domain Eukaryota; kingdom Viridiplantae; phylum Streptophyta; class Magnoliopsida; order Fagales; family Fagaceae; genus Quercus; species Quercus aquifolioides. The sequence continues at coordinate 418,534 of JAFHAW010000260.1, read as the reverse complement.
GGAAAAATTGAAATAGTCACCACTTTAATGAGCTATTAATGAGGAAAAAATTACTTTATTACTTAAACTTGCCATTTAAAAGTTGTCATGACTTTATTTTTATTTTTAAACTTCCATGTTGGAAGGATCTCCATTTTTTTTGAAAATAAATATTAATGCTTTTTTTCTTTATCAAGTTAATGCATGTCTATTTAGGCAATATTATTTTTGGCAAAAACACCATTTTGGTCCCTACATTTTGCGGTCACAATCAATTTGGTTCCTACATTTTGGTAGCAATCAATTTGGTCCCTACTATTTTCAACTTGCACTCAATTTAGTCTCTACCGTTAACTCACTAACGGAAAATACTTACGTGGCAAATGGTTTGTATAGTTGGCATGCCTAATATTAAAATATTAAATTAGATGTTGATGTGTCTAAATTTAAGTGGTTGATATGGCCATGTCAGCAATTAAATGAAAAAAAATACCATATCAGCTTTTAATAATATATTTTTTTTTGTACCAATTTTTTTTCCTTTTCTTTATTTCTTCTTTTAATATTCTTACAATCTTTCTATTTAATACCGTAGTGATGTCTTTTTATATATTTTCATTCAATAGCATGTGAGCAAATGCTAAAGGTATTGATGATAGTTTATAGGATATACTTCACCTTCTCATTTGTGATTCAACCATGGATCTACTGCAGAAGTTCAAATGGCTTTACAAAATTTCATTTTTATTTTCTGCATATTATTATTTTGGTTTCCTTCAATTTCTTGCTAACCAAACATAATTTCATTCTAATTCTTTTCTTGCAATTTCTAGATAATCAAACACTAATCTAGTCCAACAATTTCAAATCAACACATAACACATTGTTTCTGAATTCGAACCTTCTATTTGGCTTTCAATCACAGTGAATGTTATACAATCAATCAAGAAAGATCAAATAAATTCCATAAATTTTGGCCAAAATCTCCAAATTTAAACTAAAACCCAAACCTAGATTTACTAAACCCATATTCAGTATTCACCACAACCCAACAGCCTAACACCATAGATCCACCACAAAGCCTGGACCATATCCACAGATCGACTGCAACTCCTCTAATCCGGATTCCCTCGTCTCAAGCCTGACCCGTAAGGATCTAGCCTCGCATCGTCAGCGCATTGCATATGAACTCGTTCTAGATGTTGTAATCGGCGAAAGTACATTCTGATTGCTTTCCAGTGAAGATTAAATGCTGTTGATTGGGGGATGACTTCTTCATCCTAGATCTTGGCCTTCACGTTGTTGATAATATCGGAACTTTCCACCTCCAAATAGATGGTCTTTGCCGGTTAGGACTTTCACAAAGATTAGTTTTAATAGAAAAGGGATGGATCTTTGTAAGAGAAAAAGTAAGAGATTTTGATTAGAGAATGGTGGAAGAAGATGTAGTTGATTCAATGGAGATGAAGGGGAGTGGCTTGGTGGACCTGGGTTTAGAACAAAAGATTAACCACTAAGGGAGATGAAAAAAAAAAAAAAAGATTCATACGTGTTTTTAGTTTTTGTGAGGTTGTGGGTTTCAAAAAGAAATAGAAAAAATAAAGAAAAGGAAAAAAATTGGTTATATATATATAATTAAAAGCTGATACAGTATTTTTTTTCCATTTAAGCGCTGACGTGGTCATATTAACCACTCAAATTTAGACATATTAGCATCTAATTTAATATATTTTAATATTAAACATGCCAATTGTATAAACCGTTTGCCACATATGTATTTTTTGTTAGTGAGTTAACGGTAGGGACTAAATTGAGTGCAAGTTGAAAATTGTAGGGACCAAATTGACTGCTACCAAATTGTAGGGACTGCATTGGTTGTGGTCTCAAAATGTAGGGACCAAAATAGTGTTTTCGCCTTTTTTTTTTAAATTATTTTACTAATTTATTGATTGACATTAATGTGAAAAATTAAATTCAATAATTTATTTATTGTGATATAGGCTTAATGGTCGTGATTTCTTGTTTAGGCAACAAACTTCTACAATTTCCTTCCTTGTGAAAATCTTGACCCGCTCTTCACTGAATGAGAAAATAAAATTTACCATTTTTGTTGACATCAGCACTAAGGCTTAGTTTGGAAATATACTTTCCAATAATAAATAATATCATTGGTGCGATTAGGACCGAAATTAAAACTTTTTTAAACAACAATTTGACTTTCACTATGGAAAATATTATTGTTAGAGTTATTCCTTTTTTTTTTTTTTTTTTTTTTTTTTAGTCCATTGGTATATTATTACTAGCATTCATTTAGGAATAACTGTGGACACCACATTTTGTACCCCTTATGACTCAGGCCCCTATTCCCCAATGATGCTCGAACTCTGAGGCCCACGGGCAGTTTAGAGCCCAATCAGATATTAAATTGACTCGAGGAGTGTTAAAATGGAAAATATTACATTTTAAATGAGCAAAAAATCTATTTTTAGAAATAAAATGACCAAAGTGGCTCTCGGCCTGCATACGTGGGTCGCGACCTGCGTATGTGAGCTAATGCATGCACATTCCTACATACGCATCTAGGATTTCAGAAGCATAAGAAAAGCAAGTTTTCTACAATAATGGCTGAGGTTCGGAATGAATCCCACATCGTTTGGGAGCCGTTCCAAACCCCCTTTTTTCAACTATAAAAGGCCTTACATGGTACATTTTCAAAACACATAGAAATCCCACAGAAAAAACCTAAGATTCATTAGAAAATAGTGAATCAAAGGGGAGATTTTTACAAAACAACCTCAAGTCATTTTTATTTGATTGGGACCTTTTTTGGTCCCAATCCTTTAAGTTTAAGATTACTAATCACTATTTTATTGAATTGTGATAGATTTGACTGAGGGGAACAATCAAAAAGCAAGCCTAGAAGCTTTTGCCTTAAGGTATCCTCTTAAAATTTTCCTTTTCTTTTCTACCTTTAATCTTTATTTTAATCCGTTTCTTTTGTTTAGTTTATGTTTACGCATGTTTGTTTAGGTTAGTTTTAGGTTTTCTTTATGTCTTTAAGCATGTTAGGTTGCTAGATTTTACGTTTTGTGTCTTGTTTGGTTTTTGCTTTGTTTCTATGTTAATTAGGTTTTCTAGGTAAGGATCTATGTACGCATGATCTAGCCTATGTAGGCAAGCTGAACTCATGCGTACACAGACCTGTTCTAGCGTGCATGATGTTGTTACCCAGAAACCTTAATTTTTGTTTGTTTTGTCTCTGCACTCCTATGTATATTCTATGTAGCCTCTTTTTCACATGTTTTTAAGCCCTACAGTTGCTTGTTCACCTTTTAACATGTTGTTTGTTACCACATGTTTGATTAGGGTTTCTTCATTTTAATTCCATTCATTCACATGTTCATGCATTGATGCCATAAGTGCTGTGTTGTTGAAAGGCAAGTAAAGGGTAAGTCATGCATTAGCAATGTTCATGCATTTGTATTAGGGTTTTTAGATGTATGATTAGGGTTTCTAATGTGTTAAGGTTTTATTTTTGGTATGTATTGTTTGATGATATGCTTGCTACTATGTTTAAGTTGTTGCTTTGTTTTAGATGTATGATAAGGTTTCTTTGGTATGTTTGGTTCATTTTGTTTGGGTAGGTAGATAAGTATGCATTGTTTTAGGATGAATGATGCCATGATTGTTTGTTAGATGCATGATAGTGTGTGTGTGTGAGTCTAGAATACAAGCATTTAAAATGTTTTTAATAAGGTTAAGATATAAGACACAATGATGGGAGGCCAACATTAGGGTTGGGTGATCTTGGGTGCCTAACACCTTCCTAAGAGCGTACCTAAACTCTGAACCTAAAACCTGGTAGTAATATCAAATGTCCTTCCTTGAAAGGATGCTATCTTTATGGTTCCTAGACCATATAACTAGGTGGCGACTCCAAAAGACCCCTCGTGTCCATAATGGCGACTCCACTAGGGAGGAAGAGTTTAATTCCTATGTGTCTTATTTCTTAACCTTGATAAAAATATTTTCAATACTTGTTGCACACACATTCATTTGTTCTTTTTGTAAAGTTGTAATTTACAACTATGTTTTTGTTGGCTTTTATTCCGTGCCAAATTTGATTGTAATTTTGTTCAATCTTATGTACCCTATATTTCATGTGGGTTTTTATTTGTAAGGGTTGTATGTGAGAGAGAGAAAGTGTGAAGACTGAAGCTGTTTTCGCGGGTAGCTCGCGAGTAAGCTTCCCGTAAAGTGATGCATGTGCCCTGTACATGACTGGAATGCGAAGAGTCAGGACAGGATGGAGACAGCTAGTTTTTGCGAGTGTCTTGCAGTAAGTCCTTCCCATGAGACACCTGCAAAACATTCTGTTTTGCCAGATTGTCATTTCTGATACACTCTATCCTTACCCACACTATATATACTCACATTACCCACAGATTTTAAGGAGTGCTTTTGAGAGAAAACGCTAGCCACAAACCTTGAGAGTTAGAGATTGTTATACCCACAATTCTCTACATAATCCATTGTGGATTTTCCTCAACTCCTACCTCTCCATTTTCATACCATTGAGAGGTTGATAGCTCAAACACTTACCACACCCTTTCAAAGTGTCAAATGAGGTTTTGGTGCTGCTGAGAAGTATTAGAAGAAGCTAGGCTTTGGCAGATGCAATCGGGCGTATTGCAGGATCCAGAAAGCTAGACAAGACACGGTTCCAAGAAGCCTTGTTGGAGTAGGAGCTTAGAGAGCTTAGGTGTATTGGGTAGACTAGGCTTGGAGGGCCTTTTCCTATTCGTGTATTCGACCTGATTGTCTAGTGGATCGATTACCGCTTAGAGGGCGACAGAGAGGTTTTTCGTCGAGTTCTTCGGTTTCCTCTTCGATAACACATCGGCGTGTTATCTTGTGTTTGTATTATTCTTCCCTACTCTTTTACCTTTCATTTTACTGCTATGTTATAATGATTATGGGTTAGAGTAGCTCGTTTGTTTATCCGCTCGCATTTACTCTATTCCGCATTTAGTTTAAGTTAGAGTAAAATCAACAAAGCCGTAACTTTAATTTGGGGGTCTAAACAGCTCTTGTGTTTTTAACACATTTTTGAGCTTTCACTTTTTGTCCCTTAACCTTGGTTGGTGATGAGTGGGAAGAAGGAAGGCTCCATTTGGACCCAAATTTTCTAAAGTTCATCCCACTAACTCACAATCAGTGCCATTGCCTATAATGGGCCTTAAGTATGTTAAAAGTTTGCTACCAATCCACTATGGGGTCCACTTAGGCTCTCGGTTAGAATCATATCCCACCTAGTTGTGAGTAACATACTTATCTATTCCTTTAGCCTTAGGGAGCCTACCCATACTAGAGAGATCCAAGATCCTACCATGATGGGTACCCTTTATATATCTCTTGTTTGTTCAACCATATATCATGTGTTCACCTAATTCTAAAGGACAAATAGAAGGTATAAAAATGGAAGGGATGGCCTTAAAGTTATGGTATGCCCTAAGAGGTTGTGGGACAAAAGAAAAGAAGTTCTCACATATAAGAGGCTTGTCCTTAAATCCAAAGGTATATTTTAACTTGAAAGGTTCATAAGACCTAGCCTAATAGCTATCATGGGCTCGAATCAAAAGACCTTTTGAAAAAGAGGACTTTGGGCCAAAGGTAACAAGTATAATATGGACTTAGCATCCAATGTCCTTCAAAGCCAAAATGAAACTCTCTAATCTTGGGTCTCTTTGTTGTATGCCAAAACCCAAAATGATGAGAATTTCATAGACTTTGGAAGGAAGGCTACAAAATATTTTAGCTAGAGGGATGTTTAAAAGGAAAAAGTGTTGAAATAATGAGTAAAAAATGAAAAGCCCAAAGGTGATGAATACATTGTAGGCCCAAGTTTGAGACAAAGGGTTGAAGATTCCTAAGCACATTCTAATGAAAGCCCATGAGTGTAAGATGAGAGCTCTATTGTAAATGGACCAAAGCCTAATTAAACAAGGGGCAAGGATCCATGAGAGGAAAGGGAGTGGTATTGTAATTGGGCCTTCATTGAAATGAACTTAAGAATTTTCTAAGAACATATAAAGAGTAAAAGGAACCTTTTTAATTGGGACATGAACTGAATGAAAATGGGGCTTTTTTTTCAGGCATCATTGCACCGCCAAATTCAAGAACTCACGTCCCCACTCCCATTTGGATTTGAGAGAAAGGAAGGCGCTTGATCAAGATAAAGGATACATACCAAGAAGAAGAAAATCCCCAAGAGACAATGGCTACCTCCACGAAAGACCTAATGGCACAAAGGATCCTTAAGGCTTTGGACGAACATGGAGAAGCTTTTAAGAAAATGGGAGGATGCCTCACTAGGTTGGAAGAATCTAGGCTCAAGAAATCCACACATGTGGAAATCCATGATGATGAGGAGGAAGATGAAGAATGGGATGAAAAAGACAAAATGGAGTATGAAAGAAACAAGCAATTTGAGACGCTCACCGTGGAAACCATAGCTATAAGGGAAAAGATGGAGAAGATGCAACTTGCCTTCCATAAGACAAAAGGGATGGGTGACTACCTCTATAACATAGAGGGAGTAAACTCAAAGGCTTTGTTAGGACATATGTGGATCATGTTAAGAATATATGTCATTTAGAATTGGCTAATCCTTTGACGAAACAAACTTTACTTGTAATTGGGTAGATCTAGGATGTGTTTTATACTTCAAGGAATAAAAGTTAAAGTTCAAGTATTGAAGCCACACAAATCTGTCCAAGAATCAAGTGAAGAAGTGCTATGTTTTAAAGCTCGACAGATGTATCTATCAAGATTTAAAATATGAAGCTCAACAGCTGTATCTATCGAGAATTACGAAAATCAGTTTTTCAAATCTGATTTCACGCATATTTATGTGTATGTGTTTAGGCTTTCTTTTCTCACAACCCTAAACATATATAAGGATTATTTTAAGGGTCATCACACAGGTTGCAAGATGATGAAACTTGATGCAAAGGTTTTATGCAAGCATATTGTGACTGGAGACAATTGCCCTAGTTCATCTTTCTCTTGAAGAAGTTGCTGTATTTGTATGCCATAGGGTTTTGTAACCAAGGAGCTTCGTGATCTTCATCGTGTGGATGAACTGAAGAACTTTGTAGTCAATATCCTTCTCAAGTTAGTGTGTTAGTAACGTACTTGGATCCATGCATCGATTGGTTAGTCATGTACTAGGAGCTGTGCATTGAAAATGAGAGATTTTCACTACAAAACAAGTCCAATTGGGTATTGGGGTAAGCGTTCAACTATAGGTTGGTATAAGGTACTGGGATTCCTTTACTTGTAACCACTTGTTTTGATAATAGTGGATTCTCGGGAGTGGTGAACTTAAATTCACCTAGTGGAGTTTTTGCCTTGGAGTTTTCCCCATTCGTAAACAAATTACCGTGTCAATTTAATTTCTACTACATTTAGTTATTTGGTGATTTGTGATAGGCCAAGAATGTATTGACCCTTTGTGATGAATTAACCAATTAATTAGCCAAGTTAATTAATTAATTCAATTTGCATGCAATAAGCGTGGTAGCACAAACAAATCACCAACTAAGCTAATGTAAGGATTAGTGCCCTTAAATCCTATTGTATGATGCTATAAACGTTATTATGTATGACATTATGTATGACTTAATGTTATGATTAATAAAGTTGCTTTATTATTATTATCCAAAATGATGGTAACATAAATATTTGGACATTATCATATAGTCCATGAGATGCATAGTATGTGATTTATGTGAAAAGTCACAAAAGATATAAATCACAAGTTCTTTGTAAACTCAAAATTTTAGTTCGTTGTCGGTGATGAAATTGGGCATTTCATCTGCGAAGACTATAACATATCAACTAAGATGATTTGTCTTAATCATGGAAGTGGAGACTTCTAGTTGATATGTTGATATGTTTTAAGAGTTAAAACATATTGACCTGGACCGCTGTGAGATTTATTATTCTCCTAACAATTGTTAAATGAATAATAAATCTCATGACTTTTATTTACATGAATTCTTAATCCTGAGAGAATAATGGACCTGATCATGAAGTGTAAGTCGCTTTGATATATCAGGAGTGAGATCTAAAGTTACGGTCAAAACCTCAGTATGTTGGGCAACCATATATAGTGTTGATGGAACATATATTCTCAAGATGGAATTCATAATCTCTTAACGGAGATACAAAATATTCCCTTAAGATAAGTTTAATAGGTTTGTTATTCAGAATATTAGGCTTAACTACTTTAGTAAATAGTTACTAAAGTATATATTTATGAAATTGGATTTCATAAATATATGATGAATAACTTAAAAGATTAAACCGGATACTTAAAGATTAAGATGTAGTAATTTACAAAGTGTCAGTCTATATTCATGACTTTGTATTACTACGAATATTTTATGAAGGGGTTGCATGTATAATAAAGTCTTGGGATATAATTATTAATAAGGCCTAGAGTGCAATTATATTTATAGAGTGGTATTAAATATAATTAATGGTAACTTTGGACTTGTCAAGAGTTGACAGAAAAGCCTAAGGCCCATTGGAGCTAGTGTCTTATTTGTTCCATTTTGATCCCACTCCAAGCCACATACTAGAGCCCAATTGGAAAGGCCCAAAATGCTAGCCCAATTAGATAATCACTTATCAGGAGAGAAACATACAGAATTTTTGTAACATACATGAAATGGTTTTGTATGTGAGTGTTGGACACTCTAATTTTCACTTAAACAAATTCATATAACTGATTGTGAGACCACACTTCTTGGGCATTAGTGGAATTGGAGTGAAGATTAAAAGTGTTCCCAAGTACTTCTAATCTTTGTTTTGAAATTTACCACACCAAGGTACACTTTCTTGTTCTTATATTCTAAAATTTACATAATACATGTTATCAATTGCGAATGAAGCAGATCCGTTAATTTTTTGCTGCGTATGTTTTGCATGTGATACAAAAATGAATTTTTCCATCAATTAAAATGCAGCGGAAAATAAATTGACACGGTGATTTGTTTACGAATGGGGAAAACCTATACGGCAAAAACCCCACCGGGTGATTTTAAGGTCACCACTCTTGAGAATTCACTATTATCACAACAAGCAGTTACAAGTAAAGGAATCCCAATATCTTATACCAACCTATAGTTGAACCCTTACCCCAATACCCAATTGGACTTATTCTGTAGTGATAATCTCACCTTTCATTGCACGGCTCCCAGTACGTGACTAACGAATTCGATGCGCGGATCCCAATATGCAGCTTACACACCAAGGCGAGCCTGCCATCGAGCAATACAGCTGACACGGGTGTTCACCTGACACAACTCATCACTGAATGTGTCAAGGTGAGCATCCATGTGCTACAGCTACGCCATGACCGCCTCGAGTGTCACACCACCTGCCAATGAAGAAGGTACGGATGTGGAAGGAGCAGAAGAGGCTGGAGGAGTCGCTGTCTCTGTCCATGGCCGCTTCAATCGAAGCTGGGCCTCACTCTGTCCGATGGTAGTAGCGTTTATGGCATACATGAACGAAAAATGAGGAGACTCGGGATAAGAGACAGAAAAATGGCGAAGAATCTGCATGATAGCCAAAGGAAAAATATGCTTATATTGAGTCACCGTATCCCTATAGACATCTATTAGGGATAGAATGAAATGAGAGGGAAAATCAATGGTAAGCCTCTTAAGGAGGGACAACAAAAATCAAGCACGAGGCTCTGTGATAGAGTTATAGTGAGGCAATGGATGGAGAATGAATGTCATCACCATGTTAAGGAACCTCGGACCTTTTGCAAAGCCCGAGCAAGGGGTGTTTTGACGATCACCCCAAGATGAAGGTATCTCACAAAAAAGAGATGAGAGTTCGTCTTTGGACATATTCCTCAGACGATCGCAGCTAGGGTAGTCAAGATGTGCTACCCTAGGATCATGTAGTACCTCGGATACAATATCCGAATTGACTACGATGCGTATACCTTGAATGCGAATGAAAAAATAAGGTACTGAATAATCAAATCCGTGCATATTGGAGTAAAACTCCTGTATGATCACAGAGGGACAAGTGACCGGGATGCCACATAGTGACTCCCAACCCCGACTGTAGATGACAGTGAGAAGGTCAGTATCAGAAAAATTTGATAGAACGACTTAGCATTTCGAATGAATGCCTCGTCGTGAGAAGTTCTCCGAAAAGTCCTTACGGGCTTTATCATCACGGAACCAAACATGAGATGGAGTGGGGTTAGAGGGGGAAGAAGAAGATGCCCCAGAATGAAGAGGGTTCCGGGACAGAGTAGATTTGCGTTTAGGTGCCATAGAGCAGACTAACGCAAGAAAGAGAGAGGGAGAGAAAGAGACACGCAGAAAAGCACCAAACAGTTCAATATCAATATGATAGAAACAAAATTGGTACGTATGCATGAAAAATGCATGAACATGTGATATGCAATAGTAAAAACATCACGGGCTCAGCCCAATCCAAACCTAACAGCACACAACAATTCAACATATATAACACTCATATGTAATGCATGAAAATATAGTTAAAATGCAAATGTGATGCAATGCATGAACATTTAGGATCATTTACACAAATCACATCCCAAAAATTTCACCAAAACTTCATCAATTTTGAAAAACCCAAAAAAAAATCTTCAAAAACCCAAAAACCTAGGTCTAATGCATGAAATGCATGAAGAATGAAGGATCAAGGACCCTTACCAGAGAGGAAAATCTTGATCTAGGCCGAAAATCACTTGGGAATGAAGTTTGGAGTGAGAGAGAAGTGTTTAGGAAGGTGAGAAGATGAGTTCTATCGAGAGAGATAGGAGAGAAATGTCACGCGGACCCTATATATAGAAATCCCAATTTCTCAATGGATCGAGAGGTGTTAAGAGCTGTCGAGAATTAAAAAGCGAGAAATAGGAGGAGCTATCAAGAGGTGTCCACTGCAAATTAACTTCGATGGATCGAGAAGCTATCGAGCATCTATCAAGCATACAGAAACTTCCTTGATGGATCGAGAAGCTATCGAGATTGAATCTCAAGAATCTCGATGGATCGAGATTGTGATAACAGCTGTCGAGAAAAGAAGCTTAAGAGGCTCGATAGATAGCCTAGCTGTCGAGAGGTATTGAGAAGTTGTCGAGATTGCTTAAAAACAGTTTTCAAAGAAGAGAAAAACACAAACATGAATGCAATCAAACATGCTACTCAACCAAAGATCCAAACAACATTTTAAGCTCTCAAAAACATCTCTTATCAAGAAAAATGTCAAGCATTTAGATCCAAAACACACACATACACTAAACAAGTCTAACCGATTTTATACTTGAAAAACAAGTTATGACGGATTAGTGAGCATACATTAACACATGTATTCCTTGTGATGGCCAAATCACATTGTACCTGCACATGTATCAAGAGTAGCAAAGAATATTGCGTGTTATGTGTGAAAAACATTGCAAGATTGCATAAGTGTCTACATGTTATGATGATTTGAGATATGAGAACATCACTTTAACTTACACACAATCATAACTGTTTGATGAGGACTATCACATTCGAGGTAAATCCTACAACCCCCACATCTCCTAGAAGACATGCTTGTAATCATATATAAAGCATTTTGATTCTTTTTGCTTTTATTTTTCTTTGCATATTTTCTTTTAAGAAAACCATGCATGAGCGTATAAGAGAGAGAAAAGAAATACCCAATGATGTTAAACTTTTGACATTGCACTTTTACTATGTCGAAGCATACAGATGTCATTTCATGATTGGCAGACAACAATGGTGAGATGGTTATTTATGTCTTTCTCTTAAGATTTTCTTCAAAAAGAGTGATATGAGTGTTAAGTACAAGAGATTACTTAATCTTACATATCACAAATGCATAAAGATGCTCATCTAAGCTACAAAAGATACAAAATTTAGAAAAAAAAACTGAAAAATAAACAAACAAAAACATGTTAAACAAAGCAATGCATAAAACTAGACTGACTCAAAACATGAAAGCAAAACACATAAGTAATGCAAAAACAAAAACAAAAACAAGAAGGGGAGAGAGAGAAAAGTGACTAAATCACTTGGAGCCTTTTTCCTTCCACACCTTGGAAGAACCTTTTCATTTTGTAAACCCTTGATCTGGCGGTGAGTGGGAAGAATTGAAACCGTTTAAGTTTGAAAGGAACATGAGGGCCTTGAGAAGATCTCCAAGAGGAGAAAAAGAGGATGAAAACTGATTCTGGTTTCCCGATGAGATCATACTGTTTCTCTGTTGAGTGGTTAACCACTTATAGCAATTAGGTCGAGTATGTCCAGCTACTCCACAGTGATGACAGAGATGTTGCTTCTTCTGTTTAGGCTTTTGAGTGCTTCCTTTCTTAGCCCTATGGTTTTTAGTCTCTTTCTTATTCTGCTTAAGGGGTGCTCCTTGTTGGAAAATCTGGTTTTGTATCTCATACAAAACATACAGCGGAAGCAACAACCACGGATCTACTTCAATCATGAAAGATAACATGTAATCATGAATTTTAGAATAAAGAACAGAAAGCATACCTTGATGCAGTGAATTTCAAAACATGACTTGAGAATACCTTCAATCTTCATCTCAATTTCACATGGTGCCCAAGATGTGTGGTCTCTCAATCAGTCTTTTTTACATAGACTCTCAAAGAAAAAACATTCTTTTTCTCCTTGTAGAGAAAAACTGATTTCTTTTCTTTTCATCATACGTACATTCAAACTATTCTCATTCCTTTATTTAATAACTCTTATTAAATAATGACTGATTATCTAATTGGGTTAGCCTTTTGGGCCTACCCAATTGGGCTTTAGTTTGTAGCTTGAGATGGGACTAAAGGGAACAAATAAGACTCTAGCTCCAATGGGCCTTGGACTTTTCTGTCAACTCTTGACAAGTCCAAAGTTACCATTAATTATATTCAATACCACTATAAGAATATAATTGCACTCTAGGCCTTATTAATAAATTATATCCCAAGACTTTATTATACATGCAACCCATTCATTAAAATATTCGTAGTAATACAAAGTCATGAATATAGACTGCCACTTTGAAGATTACTACATCTTAATCCTTGAGTACCCGGTTTAATCCTTTATGTTATTCATCATATATTTATGAAATCCAATTCCATAAATATATACTTTAGTAATTCCTTACTAAAGTGGTTGGGCCCAACACTCTGAATAACCAAACTCATTAAACTTATCTCAAGGGAATATTTTATATCTCCATTAAGAGATTATGAATTCCATCTTGAGAATATATGTTCCATCAACATTAAATGCGGCTGCTCAACATATTGAGGTTTTGACCGTAACTTATAGACCTCACTCCTGATATATCAAAGCAACCTACATCTCATGATCAGGTCCATTATTCTCTCAGGATTTAGAGTTGATGTAAATAAAAGTCGTGAAATTTATTATTCATTTGACAGTCGTTAGGAGAATAATAAATCTCAAGGCGGTCCAGT